>CAIGQZ010000320.1:17731507-17750173 GCA_903798205.1 Danio tinwini | reverse complement strand
TGATGATGATGATGATGATGATGATGATGATGATGATGATGATGATGATGATGATGATGATCCGTTGTTTGGTAAACGCACCCCTGAACCATTGATACAAGGTAGCCTCCACGCTTTCATGTTGCTGATGCCAAAATCTGACCCTACCATCGAAATGTTGCAGAAGAAATCGGGACTCATCAGACCAGGCAACGTTTTTCCAATCTTCTATTGTCCAGTTTTGGTGAGCCTGTGCGAATTGTAGCCTCTGTTTCCTGTTCTTAGCTGACAGGAGTGGCACCCGTTGTGGTCTTCTGCTGCTGTAGCTCATCCGCCTCAAGGTTGGATGTGTTGTATATTCAGAGATGCTCTTCTGCATACCTCGGTTGTAACGAGTGGTTATTTGAGTTACTGTTGCCTTTCTATCAGCTGGAACCAGTCTGGCCATTCTCCTCTGACCTCTGGCATCAACAAGGCATTTGCGCCCACAAAACTTCCGCTTATTGCAGTTCAGCTATTAAAAATAAAAATAAAAAAATCACGTTTTCACTGTTTGTCTAAAGGTACATTTAATAAAACTAAAATTTTATTAAATAAAAACTATATAATATATGGACAAAGATAACAATATATAGACAAAAAGATGAATAAGACAAAACTAACATTATATAGTTTAAATATAATAGTTTAATATAAAGTTTAAATATAATTTAAATATAAAATAAAAAAAACAAAATGTATAGACAAAAATAACAATATATCGACAAAAGACAAATAAGACACAAACACAATATATAGATTCAATAGAATAGTTTAATATATAGTTTAAATATAATTTAAATATACATTTTAAATAAACAAAAAACGACATAATATATAGACCAAAATAACAATAAATAGACAAAAGACAAATAAGACACAATAACAATTTAAATAAAATAGTTTAATATATTTTAAATATAATTTAAATATAACATTTCAATAAACAAAAAACGACATAATATATAGACAAAAATAACAATATATAGACAAAAAGACAAAAAAAAACAATAGGAATGCCAAAAACACATCAAAATTATTAAAAACTTGAGCTAAAATAAAAAATATATACTCCAGACTATGATAAAACTAAATTAGCATACCTGTATAGTGCATTTAAGTTGCTTTATTTACCTGATACAATAATATTCTAACTTTACAGTTTGCTTTTATGTAAGAAAATAAATCAAATGAAAATCTAAACATAACAATATAAATTATTTAAATATACAAAAATTTAGATAATAATTAGAGTAATAGAATATGGAATAATTATATATATATCTGTGTGTGTGTGTGTGTGTGTGTGTGTGTGTGTGTGTGTGTGTGTGTGTGTATGTGCCTAAGAACAAAGTTAACTGAAATAAAATGAAAGCTGAAAAATGAAAGTTAGTCACACAAGGCCAAGGTAGTTAGTTCTGCCGCTTTGCTTTATAAGATTCTTACCTGCTGATTATTTTACATTTAAATCATTTGAATTTGCTTCGGCTTAAATACGCTTTCATATGTAGGGGTCTGGATTAGCGCTCGACGTATCTTTTGCAGGGCGAGCATCTTAACTCGGCTCATTATCATAGCATTTCTCCTACCTGCCTCATTAATTTCTCCTTTTTTGGGGTGGCAGAATGGTTTAATTTAATATATTCTGCGCTTTTAATCATAAGTCGCATGTACTCGCGGCTACGAAAGAGCCGGACGGATCACAGGCCTTTTGATTTCCACCAAATCCAACAGCCCTTCGTGGCTTCAGTGGGGCTCATGAAAAAAAGATGCTGCAGAATCACAGAAAGACGACAGATAGTGAGAGAGTGTTGAATAAGACATGTAAGTGAAAGAACGTACATGATCACTCTTTCATAGCGTTTTTAAACCACGAGATGTGCATAATCGCCAATTTGTTGAGCATTTTGAGAGAATATGTACTTTGTGTTTATTTTTCCTCATGTAAAATTGTAAGGTAATGCTAAATGTTGCTCTACTGCACTATAGTTCAGGCATTCTCACAGTTTTATTTATATAATAGAGACTAAAGTGGTTTCAGTGAACATACTTTTGAAAAGCTTGATCGATAACATGGTTTTATTATAGCAAAAATGTAATAACCCAGTTTAAGCCATGTGTTTAGTGTAGCATAGCTATGTTGAATCTGTGGCTAGTTTAACGACAATAACCAAGGTGTTTTTTTTCTTACACTCTTAGATATAAAGGTACGCAAGCTGTCACTGGGGTGGTACCTTTTCAAAAGGTATATATATATGTACCTAAAAGGTCCATAATAATACCTCAAGGTTACATATTGGTACCTAAAAAGTACAAAAGTGTTCCTCTTAAAATTTGTAGGTACTAATATATACCTCTGCGGTACCAATATGGACCCTTCAAGTACAAATGTGTACCTTTTTAAAAAAGGGACAACCCCAGTGACAGCTCGCATACCTTTAATTCTGAGAGTGTAGAACTTTAGAACTTTTTATAAGGATGCCTTATACTTCTTACTACTACTTTCTTTTTATTTCTTTTTTATTTGTTTCTTTCCTTCTTGCTTTCTTTCTCACTTTCTTTATTTTTGACAAAAGAGAAATGAATACCCTTCATTTGTTAAGACTATACACAAAACATTTAAACAAAAAACAAAAGTTCTTTTCATTGTGGTTCATGGTGTAACATACAAATTGATGTACTTCTGGTAGCAGGTGCACTGTGTTATAAATACAACAACATAAACACAAATACAATCAGACATAACCCTTAAAACATACTGCAAAATAAATCAACACTACACATTTATTCTGTTTAAGAGCTAGCTTTTAGATTAGAAACTAAAGCTAACCACATTTGCCATACTTTCAACATCCACAGGCAGAGAGAGACTGTATTTAATGCATTTATGCAGTGTTCCAGACTTGAACCTTTGTTTATTGTTTAGCAGAATTATTTGGTGTGTTTTGGCAAAACCTTTTCCACTAATCTCTTTATTTTGTTTGGGTTTTATTCGTGGGTTTACATATGTTCCGAGAAAATGTCAACTGCTTAATTGTTTATTAGGACAAGATGGCAAAAAAACAAAAAAACAAAACAAATGAATAGTATTTATAACTTGTTGCCATTTTTAAAATTCTGTCAAATCTAGAATTCTTGTTAATTTTCATTTTTTAAAAGGATGGATTATCTTACATCTTTTGACTTGATGTGGTATTATGGCAGTGCTTTGTGTGAGGTTTATGAATATGATCAGATTTTTGTTTCCCTTTTTTTTCTCTTTTGTGGGTTAATTGTTTAGATAACGTATTAATATTTTTGTAATAAAGTGTTGTGAAAATCAAACATCTTCTAGCAACGTGTTCCATAACAAGCGCTGATGAACATAAGCAGATTTAAAATGACAATGTAATATCTATAAGACATTGCCTAGTTTTATAACAATGTTGCTCGTTTACTCTTAATATAAGTTGATTCAAACAAGAGGGTGCTATTATGATTAATATTATTTAGCATTTTTTATCTGAATAAAATATGTTCTGTAGATCTGCTTTTTATAGGTAGCCAATTAAGGCACTTGAAATGGGTAACCTCAATGTGTAAAGTGATCAATCCCTAGAACCCCTAGAACAAGACCTGTACTTTTTGTAATTTGCTTAGCCACCCACGAGACAAATTAGACATCCAGGAGATGCATGCATGTGCAAAATGACAAGAAACTAACTTTTTTTTTTAACAAACATTTCTAGCATATATGTTACTTATGATATATGATATTTAGTTTTGTCATCAACCTTATTACTCTTATAACTCTGAATTTCACAGCCATGCTAACAGCAGATCAGGAGTGGCCAAACTTGGTCCTGGATGGCTGTTGCCTTGCATTGTTTATCTCCAAACATACCTGGACACAGCTGAACCAGCTGATACAGTCATACTACAAGCTTCCAGGTAGGTGTGTTTAGGGAAATTTGAGCTAATCTCTGCAGGGCACCAACCCTCCAGAACCAAGTTTGGGCACATCTGATCATTGTCATGGACACATTCAAGATAGTTAACAGTGAGTAAGTTACATGGACTTCAATAATCAGATTTTGATATGATTAAGACAATACTTGGATTGAGAGTCTACCATGTAAACAGCGATTTAATTTTTATTAATTTAATCAAACTAAAGAGAAATGGAATTAAGACATGTGGAGTATGTCGATTTTAGTTGCATTATTGAAGTGCAGTACAGACATGTAAACACCTTAAACTATTACCGTCACGTAGGATTTTCACCACATTCTGCGACAGGA
This sequence comes from Danio tinwini, assembly GCA_903798205.1. NCBI lineage: Eukaryota > Metazoa > Chordata > Actinopteri > Cypriniformes > Danionidae > Danio > Danio tinwini. The sequence continues at coordinate 17,745,875 of CAIGQZ010000320.1, read as the reverse complement.
TAGTCTGTTCACACAGCTGTTTGACACTATTTTCTGCACCTACCGAGTCAGTGAAGTTACACAGACACCTGCATCATGAAATGCAGGGTTTTGTTCTCTCTTATACAGCGTGCGGTATCCAATTCTATTGAAACGAAACTCTTCCATCAGTTCCTTGCATCCAGAATCTCATTCGTCATGAGGGACATGCATGACATATTCCTGAACAAAAGTGAAAGTGCCAAACCGCAGTTAAAGTTGACAAATTAAAAATGAAACACCCAAAATTACATGAAACTCTGGAGGAAATGTGGATAGCAATGATGTTAATCGGATTATGTGCTATAACATGTAAAATGGAATCATGAAAGGAACATTCAAAAATCAACTCATGTAAACACCTTAATCATATTATTGTCTTAATCAGATTAATGCAAATAATTTGATTACTGATGTCCATGTAAACGGAATCATTATTTCGATTTGAGATTAGACAATTCCTCACCTAAACAGACATCTTAGTCAACCTACTCAAATTCTTTGTATACTCAAATAATATGGATTTCCTTTTACCTAAATGCAACATCAGTTGATTTTTCAGAAAGCCAGCCCCTAACTTTACAAATCTCTTTGCCTGACATCCTTATCTGAAATTAAGTAAAATCATCAGCATACAAAAACAAAGTACAATCACATACTGCTTGCTTATCATTATAAACAAAATACTGTGAGGACCTAGAGTACTTCCTTGAGGGACTCCATGTTTAACTAAAGTTTCCTTAAACAGAACCTCGTCAATTTTCGAAGGTCTAGAAGTCTTCTAAATGAAAAATGTCAACAAATAAAACAAAATTCACATTTAATTGATGCATAACTATGAATCATAAATCAAGAGAAACCCCCTCAGCTTTATACGCCCTATATTCATAAAAATAACATAATTTCTTGTCAGTCTTTAAAAAAGCAGAGTTTAACAGTATTAACGTCAGATTCTGTAAACGTTTTATTTTTTTCCTCTAATTTCAAGATTTGAAGGGGTGACACTTGTTTTAAAATCCCCTTCTTAGATGATCTTTTCACTGAAAACTCAAGTTTCCTTCACTCGTACTGAAAATATTATGTTTCTTTACACTTCATCCCCACAACCTCATTGTCACGAGCGGTGGCATTTAATTCCAGTAATAACATCTTCACGCAGGTTCATTATTAGCTAGCGCGTCTGACAAAAGTTTCTCGGGTGAAGTTTGTGAATTCCCAGGTCAGCACTTACATTAATGAGAGCGCCGTCGAGGCAGTGTTTTTTAGCTAATTCCTCTCCAATTGTGACCTGTAACATGTCTTCAACCCTCCTGTTTGAAATAGAGGCTTTTAACGCTTAGCGCATGTGATCGACGGAGCTTAGAAGGGGAAGAAGAAAAAAAGACACTTCCAAAGAATGCAGATGATTAGTTTGACTAGCTGAAGTGTGCGGAAAAAAAGCATCCATTGTGTTTCAATAAGTTTAAAAAGAAACTAATCCAGTGTACTCTAATTGCATGCCACCTCCCGGATGGGGACCTTTCCTTTCCAGATTCATTGTGGAGCACAAAATACTGCTGCAACCTCTGAGGATCCCACTCGCAGTAGTCCTGTAGATCCCATAATGAGTTTTTAAAAGATATAATAGTGCTCTATTAGAGATTCGAAAGGCCTAAAAAAAGAGGTTTGTCTTTTCAGGCATCAGATATTAACAGTGGTGCCGGATTAAGGTTTCATTTCTTCATCTTCGTGGTCCATTATTCGGCCCAATCTGGCAGATTGACTGGAACTTTTAATTAAACTGCAGTAATTATGGTCGGAAATCTCTTACGGAAAAGAAAGACTCCAAATTCATTTCATCTTGACTAATTATCGGCCACATCCGAAGTTCGGAAACGGCCATCTGAGACGCCCACGGCCAAGAAAGGTCAGACAATAAGAAGCCCAAAGTTCTTTGTGCGGCATAAACTCATCTTCATTAGATATTTGAGTTCTGGCAAACACAATGAACGCAATCATCTCTTCCTGCGGCGTGGAAATGAATATCGCACGATGCTTTGAATTTGTCTGCGGAGCAATCATTTGGTGGAGATAATGCTGTTGATTTTGTGAGTGTTTGCTTCTATTGCTACAAATGTACATCATTCCCAGAGCTGGGTTTAGTATGTCGTCTTCATCATTTTCTTCTTATTATTTTTTCCTTATAAAAAAAGAGACCAAAATGTAACAATTTCAATGTAATCTCACAGCATAACTTTAAAAATTAAAATTAAAATTTAGTACGATTTGTTCATCACCCAATGACGGTTGGGTTTAGGGGCGGGTTTGGGTTTAGGGGCTTTTTAAATAGTACATTTTCGTACGACTGAACTGACTGAATTAGCTACTAGACTGACAAAACTTAAAATAATTACGTTTTCTTGTGAGATCAGACTGAACAATTTACATCTTCTGATTTGCAAAATACCAAAAACAAACTCCTCCATATGGAAATGCTTTATGCAGTTCCATCGTTAACAAGATTAACAATTCATTAATTTGATAATTGAGCATTCATAATGCAAACTTCACAATTAATAATGATTATTTTAATGATTAATTAATATTTTTTAAGTGCCTTTATGGTGCTGTTTTCTATATATCTGTACACTCACAACAATTTTTTGGGTTATTGCTTTATTTTTCATATCACACCTTCCAAAAATAGTCAATTATGACTGAGTGTTCTATCGTTAACAACATTCATTGGTCAGACAATAAGAATCTCAAAGTTCTGACAAAAACTATTCATTATATCGTCAGCTTCGTTCGAACACAATAAACCCAATCATCTCTTACTGCGGCGTGGAAATGAATATCACAAGTTGCTTTGAATTCGTCCCTGGAACAATCACTCTGAGAAGATAGCTCTGTTGATTTTGCAACCGTGGATGAGCGAGTCAGTGAATCAGAATGTTTGCTGACTCCGCCGAGGAAAAAGGACGCATGGGACGCTCACTTTTTTCCATCTCTCTTTAACTCCCTTCCTGGGTTTTAGGGCGAAAAGTAATATAGGAATCACTTTAGGCGGAAAAGAGCATTGCTATTTAGGCTTAGAGGCTCAATCAGTCTGGCTGGAATGATGGCGATGGCGAGTTACCATTAGGCTGACCTGATTAGGGCCGACTTAGGCACCGCAGTCATATGTGCCATTTCCCTGATAGTGCTGGAATCTGGATTTCCCGCTTGGCTGCGTCCGTACGGCTAAACTCAGCCAAGCGCGGTGTCTGTGAGCATGCGGAGCGCAAAGGTAATTCTCATTTCAGCCCACTGCTCCGCACACTCAACAGAATCTCAGACTGCGGAAATCCAGCGTGGAGGGGAATGTGACGTTTTGACGATTTCACACAACTTTGGTGTATCGTTCAGGCCGGCATCAGTAATATTGGGATGGGTGTGGAGGGGAAGGTGTATGGTAGGACGTTAAGAATGTTTGACTGTTAATAAGCTTCAAAGGCATCTACTTCATGACTTTAAACTGATGTTCGTTCTGTAATGCTGGTTGAAGTTAGATAAATGTGTGCTTTTATACGGCCTGATCATACTTAAAGGGATAGTTTACCAAACATGTGAAAATTGTGTCATCATTAACTTAATCTTCACTTTTTATTATAATTTTTTTCTCCTGTTGAAGACAAAGGAAAATGTTTTGAAAAATGCTGGTAGCTGAGACCCATTGGCTTTTCCCCCCTGCTTTTTAATTTGATGGGTACCAGCAATAAGTGTTCTTTAAAATACATTCTATAAAAAAGAACTCAATCATCTAAAACCACATTAGGGAAAGTAAATGCAACTATCACTTTAATTTAAATGGTCTTTTTGCCACACAACATTATAAAAATTAAGAAAAGTGACCACACTTTACATTAAGGTTTCATTAGTTAATATCAGTTAATGTATTTAGTAACATGAACTAATTATAAACAATAAATGTACAACATTTACTAATGCATTATTAACATTCATGCTTGTTAACATTATTAATGCACCGTAAGTTAATATGAACTAACAATAAACAACTGTATTTTCAATAACGAACATTAACTAACATGAACAAATACTGTAAAAAATATATGGTTCATTGTTTGTTCATGATAGCCAGTGCAATATGTGGATTTTGGTGTTTTACGAATGGGCTATATGCACGGTAGTGTTGTTCAGCCAGTGAAATCTTCCGTTGAGTTTGATTATTTTCAATTTCATAAGGTAGCTTTTACAGCATCGATAATGTGGATTTTTATTCAGTTTAATAACAAAACATAATTAAATAGCGCTATTCTGCCTAGCCTGCTTTACTGAGCTGAAGTTGGTTTTTTATTCATATTGGGTCATTTTTAACATTATTAATGCACCGTGAGTTATTAATATGATATTATTATGAATATTATTAATATTAATATTATAAAATATGTTAATACAACATTTTTGTAAAGTGTTAACAAGTCAAGCATTTACCTTGTTTTTCATTGTTTAACACATGCATGGAAACACAGTTGCACTGAATAACAAAAGGTAAAAGGTATTGGCTTTAATCACACAATTTTAACCAATTTTGATGCAATTCTGCCAACTGTTGAGTTTTATTTATTTTGCATGTTAATACCAGTATATTAAGTAGGAATCTATACAGCTTGTAAGGGTGAAATATTGTATATTTCACATCATTTTTAATCTGTTAATAAATATTCTTAAAGGTGCAGTAGGTGAAACATTTTTGTTGTGCTGGTTGAAAGTCTCTTCCCATTCCAATAGTAATGATTAAAGTTAATGATCTAAATGTGTTTATATGTATTTTTATATTCTGGGTAAGGCATAAGACTAAAAAATGTTCATCCAATTGAAATTTGCCAGATCATCAATTCCCATAATTCTGATAAGCAGCCCAAACTGTCTGTCAACAAATGTAGATTTGTACATCTGTGCACCCCATTCACGCAGATCCACCGATTGCGCTTGCACATGAACAAAACACAAACAAATGCTGAATCAAAACTTTAAAATCCACAATCATTATTAGAGTTACTTTTGCATGCTGGAGGAAGGATGACACCAATAGCTGAAGTATTTCTTTTAGACAGGTAATGTAAAACTATTTTATTCACACAAAGCTTGTGTAGATTCTGTTGTTTTATAAATGGGTTATATAAGTGTTGTTCAGCCACTGAAATCCTCCGGCGAAAGATTCATGTGACTATTTTCAATTTCATAAGGTTCCTTCTACAGTATCGATAATGTAGATTTTTATTAAGTTTTATAACAAACATAAGTAAATAGCGCTATTCCGCCCAGCCTGCTTTACTGAGCTAAAGTTGGTTTTATATTCACATCACATTGGTTCATTTTTGAACAATAACAACCCGTGACGTGCTCCCTATGTTGTTTACCATGCTACTTTAAATATTCTGTAAATATTTAACAAATATTTAATATTCTGTAAAAAATAAACAAGCTAGATATAATTCAGTTTTAAGTTGGAAATTGTAGTATTATAAAGTTTTCTAACTGGCGAATGACATAATCTACTGGGTTGTCGACTGTCATTTTTAAGGTGCACGTTCGTGATTTCAGGAGGCATGGCTTTAGACAGCAGGTGTGGGACTGTGTTTTAAAGATATTATGCTAACGGATAGCATTTAGGCAGATCACCTACTGCACCTTTAATGTTGACCAACATAACACTGTTCTGCTTGAAAGTTACTTTATGAACATTGTAGACATTGTTACACTTAGCGCACATGACTACACCATTCATTTGTTCACCATTAGCTGAAGTTTAGGCAGTTTTTTTCTTTTTTTGATATATAATTGCACAATGAGTGTTTGTAAAAATTCCAGTGGTTTCATTACATACAATGTGTCATTTCCAGACCTGCTTCAGCATGATGGACGCTGGCATTTCTCTCGCTTCTTTGTTTCTCTCTTTCTCTCTCTCTCTCTCTCTCTTTCTCTCTCTCTCTCTTTCTCTCTCTCTCTCTCTCTCTCTCTCTCTCTCTCTCTCTCTCTCTCTCTCTCTTTCTCTTTCTCTCGCAGTAGATGGTGTAATGTCAGGTTGGGCAAGGAGCCCGGTTCTGCAGCAGCGATGCGTCCCGTACTGACACACGGTTACAGTTCCTCATTCAGCGCGTTCTATCCTCATTTCAGCATTATTTCATCACCTGCGTGTGTGTGTGTGAGCGTTTAACAGCGCATGGTGACTACAGGTTTCTACCGATGAATCAGCACCAACACAATTGCTCTCTCTCTCTGTTCTCCCGTTCTGTCCGTCTGTCATCAGGCTTCACCCACTCTCCAAACTGTCACTCCAGAACAGGATGCCCATTTAGCTCGGACACAATTATACACTTATGTGTGTGTGTAGCCCTATGCATGCCGTAAGACATGGAGCAGGGACCCGGGCCAATGGGAAATGTGATCCGCCCCATCGTCCGCCCCCTCCCACTCGGGGTCTGCCCGTCTGGGACAGGGGAACAGTGGGAATTCTGTGTGGCTCTGGGCAGCCAAAGCCTCTTCCCAACAATTACCTTCAATTAGGGGAGCACAGCGGCGCGCAGGCAGAGAAAGGGAGCCCATTAGGGGCCAGGGCCAGGCGACTGGAGCCGGGCCAGCCCTACTGTCCCCGCTGTGCTCTCTTACACTGCCCTGGGGCTAGGGTTACACCACACACACACACACACACACCCTTACCTGTCCATCTCACTGACTCTGTCTTCATCATCATCTGTTTGCTTCTAAGGTGGGTCTCTAGGGAAAGAGATGAGGCAGGGGGAGATATAAAGACAAAGTTTTGGGAGGACAACTAAACTTTTGGTATCACCTTTATTTTGATGGTCCTTATTATGCATATTGTGATCATTTGTCTAAGGATTTTAAAGAAGTTGCATTGAGTTGACCTTTTAATCAATCAACAATTTCTATCGATATTAACTGAACCAGATTTACAGCAGAAACTATAGGCAGGCAGATAATAAGACACTAGTTATAAGTGAGACTTAAACTAATGTGTTACCCAAATTGTAATTCTGACGTCCCCTTCTTTCATAATGACCATCTCGGCTGAAATCTTGTCTTTGCTCGTGCAAAAATTAATACTTTTGTTCTGTCTCAGATGGTTGGGACAGGAACTCCTTTTAGAATGAAAAGTGTGTGTTGTTAGGATATGATGTAAAACGTCTGACCTGTCAGGTATTATTTTTGTTCAGCCTCTTTAAGTTTTTTGACTCTCAAAGTGCCACAGTTTCAGCTAAATATGTTCTTTAAATGGCCATGAACCTCACCTCTAGTTTGAAAAAAGTCAGGAAAGTGGGTAAGTCCAGCTTTTTTAGGTGGGAGTGGCGAAAGAGGGAAGGGTTTGCATGAAAAGGGGAGTTTCATTACGTGCACACACTGATTTTTACAGCATTAACACAAACACAGACACAGGGGAGATAAACAGTGACTATGTTTACATGGACATCAGTAATTTAGATTATTTGCCTTAATCTGAATAATATGATTAAGAGGTTTACATGAGTTGATTTTTGAATGTTCCTTTCATGATCCCGTTTACATGTTAGCCTATAGCACATAATTCGATAAAAACCATTGTTTCACCACATAATCCATATGTCCTTCGGAGTTTCATGTAATTTTGAGTGTTTTATTCTTAATTTGTCGACTTTAACTGCAGTTTGGCACTTTCACTTTCATTCAGGAACATTTCATGCATGTCCCCCTCCTACCCCCCCCCCCCCCCCCCCCCCCCACACACACACACACACTCACACACACACAGAACTTCGCATGGACAAAAAAAATCCTCTGCATTTCTCGGTAGATGCAGAGAATAGTGTCAAACAGCTGTGCGTGTATAGACTATCCTGTGACAAAATGCGATAAAAATCAGTGAATGTAGTGAAAATCCTACAGGACAGTAATAGTTTGATTGAGTTTACATGTTTACATTCAGAGATCAGCATTAACAGCAGATCTGTCTGTCCATAATATTAGACCTATAATATTAAACTTCATTCTTCATTTTGACTAAGGTATGTCTTTAACAACGGCTGTAAAAAGTACTGCTGATGATACTAACTAGCTTTGCCATCTGAATAAACATAAACAAAGAACACTGATCACACACTTACCAAATCCGTAGAGGCAGGACAATCAACACGAACTGGAACCACGTCTCTTTGTTTTTAAAAGACGACGAGTGGCGTATCCGGATTTCACCATTTCCAGATTTGAAAAGCTCTCGGGTAAAAAATGTTCCTCACAGACCACTGTAATCCACACGCCAGCTGTGCTCTCATTGCGAAAAAATGGAAACAAAACCTTCGTTGCAGCACATTTATAAACGCAACACTGACGACCCATGTCTCTGAACAATTCTTATTCTTCCACTTTGAATTACGTTTGACAACACAACGTGGCATCTCTCTGCTGTCTGAACACTGTAAAAGGTTAAAACAGTCTTCAAAGCTATATCATGCATATTAATGAAGTTGCATATTTTTCACTATAGATCATGCTAATTGGTTCGAACCAAGTCTTTTTCAGGAATTAATGATAAAAACTGAAAGATGTCACGTTGTCTCAACCAGTACAGACATCCAGTCTCCACGCTGGAATGTACACACTGATCTCAAGGCTGTGATTTAGCTTCAAAATGAATTTTTAAACCAGAAGAATGAATTTAAAATAATGCAAAAACAGCTAATTTTCACCTTTTAGTGAGCTATATGTGTCCTAATAGTGTTTTTAACAATGTGGGACATAAAGATGACTGTCAGCATCTCAAAAAATGTGTTTTGGTTACCCTTTAATGTATATGCACATAAAACAAACAAAAAACATATTTTGGATTCCTTTTGTGGGTTGCAATTTATTCTCAAAGTTTTATTTTTGTGTCAACTATCCATATAAACACCACATTTTCTACAGAAGTGTTTTAGGATTTACACAAAGCCAAGAATAGCTTGAGATTTGGCTATTTTCACCCACATCTAACATTATTAGCTATTATTATTACTACCTTCAGTTGTAATATTGTGTTATTTAAAGAGTAATATTGTCATATTTCCTCATTATATTATCATGACCAAGTGAAAAATATGTTTATTAAATATAGCAGTCACAATCATTAAGATGTCAAAACGAGTCAGTTTTAGGGATGGCTAGAAACTATACTCTCATTTCGGCAAAACAATCAGGACCTTTTGTGCTGTACCATAGCTGCAGCAGGAGCATAAATATTATGCAATGCTTGAAAATAGTCCCCAGCTAGGGAACTAGATGAAAGTGGTGTAAATTATAATAGCGCCATGGTATGGGAGCAATTTTTCGACCTAGAAAATAGGCACTTTTGATGTTCTGTCAGTCTTAATGCTCTATTTTACTACAGATGAGCCAAACTTTACAAAAAGGAAAATTATCTAAGCAATTTTTTTTTTCTTGAGTGAGATGTTAATGGTCTATTCCGATTTTGCTAAGCTAAAAGTTCCCACCAGACCCAGTGATCCGCTGAATGGATTCAAAATTCATAAAACTCAACTGTTTAAGGACTTGTAAAATGAGTCTATTAAAAAAAATGGATCGTTCCTTTAAGCAATAATAAACTACCAGCTTTTTTAGTTGCCAAACCACCCACCTCGCGAATGTGTGCTTTACCAGGAAAGAGAATCGATCAAGACTGTCATGAATTTGTTTTATTCTTCATTTATAAGCGCATGAGTAATTCAGGTGGCTCTCACCTGTGCATTTATTCAAGAAAGATTTATGAAAGATCGCATTGTGTAACACCAAGCACACAATAATTTATGAGGTCAGAGAATATGATGGCCAATAAATCAGAATGACATCTCACTCTCTTCGTTTCTAAATCACATATTTATTGTCTGGAAACAAAGACTTTAACCTATCCTGACTTACACAAATGGACATCTCAGCACAGTTTGTTCAGGAAGCCATTCTGCAGTGTCTTCCAAATACACTTGTCTTGAGAATATGAAAAAAAAAGCCCTGAGGTTTTTTTTTTTTTTTTTGGCTGGTTTGTGTGGACACTTTTTTTAAGACAATGTACTGCTGTACAAGTATAATAACTGAGTGTTTTTTATTCAGCACAGGCATGTGCAATACAGGATGTTTCAATGCAATCTCACAGCAATTTATAACTTTTTGGTTTAATCATATTTATTTGTACGATTTCATTCATACATTGTAGTATTTTTGGCTCATCCACAATGAGAGATGGTGTTAGGGGTGTTTTTTTTTTTTGCCTACTTTTAAAAATCGCATGCTTTAATATGAATGAAATTGTATGAATTTGCAAATAAGCCACTTAAGTTTCTTTATGATTTTTTGCTGGATCTTTCATAAATTTTGTGAAAATTTAAAATGTAGGTGAAAAAGGTTTACTGTAAAATAATGACATGATCATGACGTTTTTGTTACTTTAACTTACTAAGCATGTTTTGGATGTAATTAAAGTTCAAAGTACTTTTAAAAATAATTTGATTGAACTTAGGGACGGTACAGCACCTTGGTTAGCACTGTCACCTCACAGCAAGAAGGTTACTGGTTCTGGTTACTGGTAGTTGGTGCTTCTGTGTGGAGTTTGCATGTTTTCCCCACTTTGGTGTGGGTTTTCTCCGGGTGCTCCAGTTTCCCCCTAGTTTATGAAGCTTACCATAAGAAAGGCAAGGATGACTATGCAGATGAGACAGAGGGAGTCGGCGAATTTTACATGAGTGATGCTGCCCTGGTTATATGCCATTTATATGCTTAAGGTTAGAGTCTTTTGTTCACTTCTGATCATACTGCATTTCTCTAGTCTTTCAATCTAGTACCACAAAAAAAGTTTTTTTTTTTTTTTTAAGATTTGTACATTAGTACTAAAACAATCAAATACTTTAAAAAAACTGTATACAATTAGATTTATTTCCTTTTTTTTCTAATGAGTTTATATTTCCTAATACTGAAGTTTTTATTCACTATATGATTTTAAGTATAGGCCTAAACAGTATAGGTCTTCAATAAATTTTTAACAAATATTTTACAACAAAAGTTACAATATGCAACAGTTTATGAATAAACTTAATGCGAAAGATCCTGAATTTATCATGAGAAAATATCAAGATCATGCACATGTTTTGTAGGTTGTAGTCACACCTGCGTATGTTGCTTTTAGATTAGATTAGATTCAACTTTATTGTCATCACACATGTACAAGTACAAGGAAACGAAATGCAGTTTAGGTCTAACCAGGAGTGCAATAGCAGCAAGTGCAGGATACAGGTATAAGTTATAAAGTGCAGTTATAGAAAAACTATGGTGATATTTACAAATGGATGTACTATCAACATTATATACAGGTTGTGTTAGCTATGAACAGAGATTTACAATAGATGGATAAATGTACAGGTTGCTATTAATAATCTGAAGTGTGCAGATAGATAAACATAATTACAAATGTATATGTACAGTGGATGTGTACATAATTTACAAATGTACATGTGCAGTAGGTGTGTACAGTTCAAATAAATGAATCAGTGCAATGAATATGTGCAATTTTTAAATGTGCAAATGTTAAGTAGTGCAGTGATTATGATGAGTCTGAGTTATGAGGAGAGGAGAGTGGGGTGTGTATTAGGGGGGCACAAAGTCAGTGGGGAGCAGAGTTCAAAAGGGAGACAGCTCTGGGGAAGAAGCTGTTCTTTAGTCTGCTGGTTTTTGTCCGGGGGAGCCTGAAGCGCCTGCCAGAAGGCAGGAGAGAAAACAGTCTGTGAGCAGGGTGAGAGAAATCTTTAAGAATACTGCGTGCTCGGCGCAGACAGTGTTTCCTCTGGATGTCCTCTATGGCTGGCAGTGTGGTCCCTGTGATGCGTTGGGCAGTTTATTGTCCAGGTGTGTGAGTACAGAGTGCAGTGCTATGGAGACTGCATCTTCTGTGCTCCTGTTGCCACGGTAGGCAAACTGATGTGGGTCCAGTGTGGATGGCAGAGAGTCTTTCAGATGTGCCAGGACCAACCGCTCGAAGCACTTCATGATGATGGGTGTGAGTGCTACCGGGCGGTAGTCATTCAGGCATGTTGGGCTGGAGTGTTTCGGCACTGGCACAATAGAGGTGGTTTTAAAGCATGTTGGCACAGCTGCTAGGTTAAGGGACAGGTTGAAAATGTCTGTGAATACCCCAGCGAGCTGTTCTGCACATGCTTTGAGGACACGCCCAGGAATACCGTCCGGTCCAGCAGCCTTACGCACATTGATCCGACTCAGTGCGGTGTAGACTTCTGAGGAGGTGAGTGTAATGGGTGAATGGTCGGTTGAGGAAGTGATCCTGATGTAGGGTTCATTATTGTCTCTTTCAAAGCGGGCATAAAAGTCATTAAGCTCGTTCAGGAAGGAGACATTTGTGGCTGTGGGTGTGGAATGGCTGGGTTTGTAGTTGCTGATGGCCTGTATGCGCTGCCACATGCGCCGAGGATCAGAGTTGGAAAAGTGCTCCTCTAGCTTTAGCTTGTAGCAGTGCTTGGCCTTTTTGATGCCCCTCTTCAGATTAGCCCTGGAAGTGCTGTAGGCCTGTGCATCCCCTGATCTGAAGGCAGTGTTGCGTGCCTTCAGCAGGAGGCGCACCTCCTTGTTCATCCATGGCTTTTGATTTGGGTATGTGGTGATCTGTTTCTGGGTTGTAACACTGTCAATGGTGGTGTTGATGTATTCCAGAACAGAGGAAGTGTAGCTGTTAATGTCTGTGTGAGAGCCACATGTGGCCTGGGAAGCAAACATACTCCAGTCTGTGTGTTGAAACCTGTCCTGGAGTGTGGAGTCTACCCCCGCTGGCCACACTTTGATGGTCCTCACTGATGGCTTCACACGGTTGATGAGGGGTGAGTATCGGGGGGTGAGGAACAAAGAAAGGTGATCTGATTGACCCAGGTGGGGGAGGGGGGTAACAGCATAGGCTTCAGCCATGTTTGTGTATACCTGGTCCAAAGTCTTGTTTCCCCGTGTGTGACAGAAAATGTTTTGATGGAATTTGGGGAGCACTGTCTTTAAGTTTGAGTGATTAAAATCCCCCGCAACAATAAAAGCAGCCTCCGGGTGAGCAGTCTGTTGTTTGCTGATGGCTGCATGAAGTTCATTCATAGCAAGCTTTGCATCAGCATCGGGTGGGATATAAGCAGCGATTATAAAGGTGGAGGTGAACTCCCGTGGCAGATAAAACGGTCTGCATTTGACTTGGTCTAACAAGATGAGCAACATAATAAATGTATTAACAGATTTAATGTTTATCCATTAAATAAAATATTCTTGTTGAAGAGAATAAGCATCTTTAACCTAATGCAGAAAAAGTTTGCAAGTATTTATTTTATTAAAATGAATAAAAATCTTATTTTTGGACATAATTCTGTGTAAAATGTAAGATATTATTTAGGAAGAAAAACAAGCCTACAGACTTATTTTTGTAACTAACATCTAAAAGCTGCTATACTACATGTTGAACACCGTGATTCTGCGTCAGGATGATGATACATGGGCCGACTTTTTGAGCAGTGTTGTGGCTCGTTTCCACTGACTGTGGAACAGGTCACCTTTATCAGGCTTGCGTTTCCACTGCTAAAAGGGTAGCAATGGTACTCTTTTGGTGGGCGCGGTGTACGACAGAAAGTTGCAGTCAACGTCATTTTCGCTCGAGAAAATGTCTAAAGTAAAGCTGTACGGGTCGCTCACATATCATATGAGAAGCACTTCTCACAAAACAGATGCTTTACACACATACATACTTGTGTATAAATGTCAATTACTAACGGTTCTATGAACATGAGATGATTATAACTGCAGATCAATGACAGTGCGAAATAGCCTACTGTAACGTCTGCAATTATATCAAATAAATAAATAAATGCAACATATATGAACACATACAGACCCTTACAGTCTCCGATATGTTACCACTTACAGAGAAACTACACACAGCAGACATTTAGTCCTTATTTAGGTTCAAAACAGCAGGAAATAGAGCCCAGTCAGTACAGACCTCTCATGATTAAATGTGTCTGTAATCTTCAGCAGCACGTGTAGCCTCTTGTTAGAAAGTATTTTCATCATATTCGCCGTTGTTGGGCAATATTACAGGGTGTCATGCTGCTTGGCTACTTTCATACAATTGTCAACAAACATTTTACATCAATTTGAAATGTAACGTTTTATATTAATGTATCCATAAGATGTGAGGTCTAGCTAACTTACTATCTCTGAGGTCTTCCAGCCACAACCCATTACTGGAAAACACCCATACACACTCTCATTCACACACACACACACACACACACACACACACACACACACACAC
>CAIGQZ010000320.1:17646277-17657771 GCA_903798205.1 Danio tinwini | reverse complement strand
ATTAAAAGAAAGAAAGATACAAATAAGCGATCTGTCTGATTTACAGTTGCACAGTGTTCATTCGGTAAATGCATGACTAAACAGATGTGTTTTTAGTCTTGATTTGAATGTGCATAATGTTGGTGCACATCTTTAATTATTATTGCTGCTGTAGATACTGCATGCTGGTTTTAATGCCTGGCACACCATCCTGCTGTTTGGTGTGTGTGCATGTGCATTTGTATGTGTGTCTCCATACCTGTGTCATACTGCCAGTCTTCGTTCAGAATCAATTCGATTCTATGGGCACACTATTTCCTCTTTCTTTTTTTGAAGAGGGAGGACAACACAAGCATTATTGTGTGAAGACTCCATTTTCTAGTATTTTGCAGATTCCTTATTGCAAGGATTTATGAATGCAACTTTCTAGAAACTTACAATTGCTTGTTGTATTTTTTATTATAAAGACTTTGGAATATCAACTGTTTAAAAAATCTCAAACAAATCTCTGTTAAACAAATCTCCATCCATCCATCCAGCCATCCATCCCCAAACAATTATTTTATTTGTTAATTTTTAAATAAACACATTGTTTTTATAGTTATATTTTTTCTAATTTTTTTTCTATTTAGTTATATATTTGTCTACCTAAATACTTTAGTTTGTTTTCATAACTTTCATAAGATAATCCTGGATTATATTGCTTTGAAATGTAAAACATATGCTGGATATGTTGGTGGCTGTGGCAAGCCCTGATTAATAAAGGGACTAGGCCGAAAAGAAAATGAATAAATGAATTAAATTGGTCGTAGTGTATGTGTGTGAATGCAAGAGTGTATGGGTGTTTGAATAAGGCTAATATAAACTTCAAGACTGATTGATAAAATGCACAATACATAAATTTCAGTTTGACAATTTTAGATAAATATCCAATTATTTCTTATTATTTTAATAGTGTATAGTTCTGTTTTACAAAGTTTTATACAACAAATAGTTTATTTTTCTAATGCATTCAGAACATCCGTTCAAATTTGTGAATTTATACAAATCGATTACAACTTTATAAGAGGAAGTATGAATGAAAAAGGAACTACTATTATATTAATATATTAATGACAACAAATGCAAAATGATCATTAGATATTGCATTTCTAAGACAGACTTGTTTCTAATGTTCACCGTTGTCTGTTTTGCCTATTTTAGACACTATTTGAAAATGCATCACATTAGATTAATCTTTAGTGCATGTACTGTAAAACAAATGTTTTATATACCTATTTATATACACAGACTCTTTCTCTAATGAATATATATTCATTGGTGCCATCTAGTGCTCGTTGACACCTTAATATTTAGTAAAAAAAAATCCAAATAAAACCAAAAACAATTTAATTTGGAGCCCTTTTCACTTCTCAACACATTAGTTAGTTCAAACTAACAATCTCTGGATGTTACAACAGAGCCGCAAAACCAGACTCCAGGATAGATTTAGGATGATTGACAGCCCGATTCATAAATTTGGGGTTTGTGAAAGAGGAACGTTGTGTAGGAGTGTTGTGGAAATGGCACCATTCACACTTTAGTGTTTGTGAGAGTGGTTTTCTTGTGATGCAGTGTTGGCCTTTAGGCAGGACTAAAATGAATCATGGTGCTTCAATACCAAGAATGCAGCGCAAAGAAATATTGAAAAACATTCTTGGAGCTGAGCAAAGTCGACGTGTTTTTCTGTAACGTGGGGGAGGAAACGTCAAAGTGAAAACAGTCATCAAACAGGACAATAAGCAAGTCATTCTGATCGACCGCTTCACTTCCTGTTTCAGTCAGGAAATATAGTATATGCTGCTCTTTGCAGACTTTACATAGTGTTATATAATATTAACATTTTAAAATATAATTTCTTTTCATTTTAAATTGGGCTGAAAACAACTTTCTATTTTCTTGTAGTGTTAAAAATGTATTTAATAACTAGACATGTAATATTTATCTTAGTTCTGCTTTTTTTAGTGTTATGCATTTTTTTCCAACCATTTGATGTTTGACTTTTGATGTTGAAAATTCAACTCTATAGTTTAACAAAGTGAATTTTATTTGACATGTTAGTAGTTTGAAATTATATAATTTACAAGAAATAATATACAGGAAGTGCAGAATTATTAGGCAAGTTGTATTTTTGAGGGTTAATTTTATTATTGAACAACAACCATGCTCTCAATGAAACCAAAAAACTCATTAATATCAAAGCTGAATATTTTTGGAAGTAGTTTTTAGTTTTTTTTAGCTATTTTAGGAGGATATCTGTGTGTGCAGGTGACTATTACTGTGCATAATTATTAGGCAACTTAACAAAAAACAAATATATACCCATTTCAATGATTTATTTTCACCAGTGAAACCAATATAACATCTCAACATTCACAAATATAAATTTCTGACATTCAAAAACAAAACAAAAACAAATCAGTGACCAACATAGCCTCCTATATTTGCAAGGACACTCAAAAGCCTGCCATCCATGGATTCTGTCAGTGTTTTGATCTGTTCACCATCAACATTGCGTGCAGCAGCAACCACAGCCTCCCAGACACTGTTCAGAGAGGTGTACTGTTTTCCCTCCTTGTAAATCTCACATTTGATGATGGACCACAGGTTCTCTAAGGGGTTCAGATCAGGTGAACAAGGAGGCCATGTCATTAGTTTTTCTTCTTTTAGACCCTTTCTTGCCAGCCACGCTGTGGAGTACTTGAACACATGTGATGGAGCATTGTCCTGCATGAAAATCATGTTTTTTTTTTGAAGGATGCAGACTTTTTCCTGTACCACTGCTTGAAGAGGGTGTCTTCCAGAAACTAGCAGTAGGACTGGGAGTTGAGCTTGACTCCATCCTCAACCCGAAAGGCCCCACAAGCTCATCTTTGATAATACCAGCCCAAACCAGTACTCCATCTCCACCTTGCTGGCGTCTGAGTCAGACTGGAGCTCTCTGCCCTTTACTGATCCAGCCACAGGCCCATCCATCTGGCCCATTAAGACTCACTCTCATTTCATCAGTCCATAAAACCTTAGAAAAATCAGTCTTGAGATATTTCTTGGCCCAGTCTTGACGTTTCAGCTTGTGTGTCTTGTTCAGTGGTGGTTGTTTTTCAGCCTTTCTTACCTTACCCATGTCTCTGAGTATTGCACACCTTGTGCTTTTGGGCACTCCAGTGATGTTGCAGCTCTGAAATATGGCAAAACTGGTGGCAGTCTTGGCAGCTGCACGCTTGACTTTTCTCAGTTCATGGGCAGTTATTTTGCGCCTTAGTTTTTCCACACGCTTCTTGCGACCCTGTTGACTATTTTGAATGAAACGCTTGATTGTTCGATGATCACGCTTCAGAAGCTTGGCAATTTTAAGAATGCTGCATCCTTCTGCAAGATATGTCACTATTTTTGACTTTTCGGAGCCTGTCAAGTCCTTCTTTTGACCCATTTTGCCAAAGGAAAAGAAGTTGCCTAATAATTATGCACGCCTGATATAGGGTGTTGATGTCATTAGACCACACCCCTTCTCATTACAGAGATGCACATCACCTAATATGCATAATTGGTAGTAGGCTTTCGAGCCTATACAGCTTGGAGTAAGACAACATGCATAAAGAGGATAATGTGTTCAAAATACTCATTTGCCTAATAATTCTGCACTCTCTGTATAGAGAAATTTATATGTAAAATAACTGAACATGTACTGGCAGTTCATTACAACGTTTTTGTAGTGTAATATACAACACCAACCTAGACTATATAACTTTAAACTATTAAAATGTTCATAAAATACTCTTTATCCAACTTTTCAAGGTTAAAATTTATTTAATAATACGACATGTAAAATTATTTTTACATATTTATTTATTTATTTATTTTGTTATTTTTTTATTTATTTATTTATTTATTTATTTATTTATTTATTTATTTATCATTTTTTCATTTATTTATTTACTATTTACTATTTGGACCCTTTTACTGTTTTTGTTGCATAACTTAAAATCCTTTAAATTGACATGCCACTATTAATATTCACCTAAGCATTTTTTTTTAAATAATACATATTAATTGTATTATAAATCATATAATACATCCTTATAATAATTCATTCATTCATTCATTCATTCATTCATTCATTTATTTTCCTTCGGCTTAGTCTCTATTTCAGAGGTCGGCACAGTGGAATAAACCGACAACTATTCCGGCATATGTTTTATGCAGCGGATGCACCTTATAATAATAAATCTTAATATTTATTTATTTATTTATTTATTTGATTGTCTATTTATTTATTTATTTATTTATTTATTTGTTTGTTTATTCATTTATTTATTTACAAACAAAACAATATACAAACATGTATTATTTACAGTATATTTTATAATCATGTAGTATAAAATGTCAGTTTTTTTTCTTTTTTGTTTTTTCTTGTCATTTAATATTGTGCCTTTACCTTACAAACCAACGAGTTATTTCAACCCCCAAAAATATTTTGCAAGCCAAAAAAATATAAGCAAACCCAAAATTAAAATTGTATTTTAAAATTAAACCTAGAATTTGGATTCATGCAGCGTTTACTAATTTTTAAATTGAAACATACCAGCGATTTTGTTTGCCATATTATTATCCTCCTGGCAGAAAATTCTCTTTAACTATATTATTTCTGTACTAATTACTAACTACAGTACTTCAACTTTTTTACAATTTAAATTCCACTTCTTTTAAATGCTCGCTGCATTCTTCAATAACACAGATATGGTAAGGGCCGGTTTATCTGGTCCCGCAGGACTTTGGTGGTGAAGGTGGTTATGTCAGCACTTAGTGAAATAAGTGACACTGATGGGTTTGAAATGCACTCTGGGTCCCTGTAGACCCTTGAGCCGACCCTCCGCTCCCCCTCTGTGGACTCTGAAGAGACCCATAGCCCCTCTGTCATTCAGCCGTCTGCTCGCCCAGTGTTGGGTTTCCTCATGGCCAGCCGAAGGCCAAGTTCAGCGCCAGGAGCACAGCTTGTGGTGTGTGTGTGTGTGTGTGTGTGTGTGTGTGTGTGTGTGTGTGGCCATATTACTACCATCTAAACCTCTTCATCACATCTGAACAGGATCTGCGTTTGTTCTAATTGAAAAACTTAGCATATTTGAAGCATATGCAGGTCTTATAAGCTATGTTTTCATCCAACAATGCAAATTAGACTTATGCGCAAAATTGCAATATCCCATAAATCATTTACTAATAAAGCACCGTTTCCATCTAATGATTCAAAGAGAAGAAAATGATCGCTTCCTGATGATCTGGAGGCAAATATCAAAATGAAAAATGAGGAGAAGCCACTGTGGGCTTTTTATTATACAATAAATAACTTTGCACACTGTAGGAGGACAAATGCTCTGGGAGGTTATAATGTTGAAAGAAATTTCATGATGGACTTTAGCTGAGGGATTTCAGAATGTCCAAAACAACATTTCAGATGTTATGCAGTGTGGTCGGTCCAAAAAAGAAAGGTAATACCATGAAAAATAATGATAAAAAAACACATGGAAGTAAGCAAATGGCAAATTAAAGTACCTTGGGTATTGAGTACTAGTTTCCCTGTTTTAAGGTGGACGCACACCGGATTCACATGACAGTTGGAAATATAGCAAACCTGACGCACACAATTGAATGTTATTTAATATGAAACTAATCATATGGCATTCTGTGGCACGGCAGAAATATGAACAGTGTCCTGAGTCATAGCTGGACACCGTGGCCAGGCGCTGACTTGCTGCGCCAGTGTGCGTACCCTGATAGACAATCTTTGAATTCTAAAATGTGGGGGGCATACGATGGCAATGCCCTTTAATGTTAACTGTTTTAAAAACACTGGGGCAAAACATTTGTGTTTTTATTCCATTACACTAAATTGACTGTTTAATTATACAGATTACACAAGCTGGATTCACTGGTCAGATGCACTAGTAGCACACAGTTAAAAGGGGGTAGCCGAATAAATAAAAAGAATAAACAAAAAAGTAATTGTTCATTAGTGTGCATTTAAATATATGTGTCATTGTATTTATTAGAGTGAACTGACTTTAAGGGTTATGGCATCAACTGGGTCTACTACACATGGGGCTTGTGCACAACAGCCGTTTTGGCTGAAAACCACTTTGATGACATACTTTGCTTGAGGGATTTTAGAATGACTAAAACAACATTCGAGATTGTGCGTAATGTGGTCAGACCACTGGTTTGTATATGAATGCTGGCCCATCATGTCTATTTTTGGTTTTACACAATCAGTTAAAACAAATCACATGACGTTTTGATGTGCATGCTGGGATTTATTCGATAAATGTGTTTCCATCTTTTATGCTGATTTTTTTTCTTATCGGATAAAAAGTTTATCTTACACAGTTGTGCACATACATTTTTATGCACATTATTACAATTTATGTCCGTGTTGGCATTGTTTACAACATGCCATTGTGCCAGGTTTTAATTAGATACAATGTTGACGTGTTGTGGGTACCAAATGCCAGACTACATGTAGCTTTGCGACCAGTCATAACATGACATCTATGGCAGACACGCTGTCATCGAGAAGCCACACAAATGACATGATTTTTTTTTGGCTTAGCTTAGATTTATTGTTTATTTTTTGTGCTTTTTTTGTTTTGTTTTTTTGTTTAGCTTTCAGTTTTTAGCTTTTAGTTTTTAGTTTTGCTTTTTGTTTAAAATTTGTTTGTTTTTGTTTTGTCTTGTCTTGTCTTTTTTTCCTTTGTTTTAGTTTTTTTTTTAGCTTTTAGTTTAGCTTTTTTTTCTTTTCTTTAGTTTTTGTTTATTTGTTTTGTTTTGCTTATATTTGTTATTTGACGAATAAAATAATACAATTTCTGCAGGCATTTTTTTGTCATATGAAACTTCATAACTGCCATTTTTTTTTATTAATCTAACAAGTTCATAAACTAAATAAAAAAAAATGCAGCATAAAAAAATCATTTACTTTATTTTTAGCAAATACAGATTAACAAAGCATCAGGTCTGCTCAATATGTCATTGCATCATCACACTTTTTTCCCTTATCATCAATCACATCAGAGTTAACCCACTTTAAACACTTTTGCTTGGGAAACCATCACTCACAATTTGTTTCTCCAAAAGCACTAGCCGCTCAGTTTTCCCCACTGATCTTTGATCTTTGTGGGAAGTGACGGTCGATGGGGTCCTCAAGGGCCTGACAAATCCCCGTGAGGTTAGGTGGCCTATGTGCGCCTGTCCCATATTGTCATTTTCCATTAGTGCCATTAGATACACATATTAGTGACAGAGCCATTACGTGCACACACAGAGAGACATATGTGTTTAGTCTATTAAAAGAGACGAAGGGCCAGAGGCTGGGAGGTGACCTCAGTATCAGCTTACACCAACACAGGAGAGCGATGCGTCACCAGGGGTCCTATCAGGGGTCTCCCAATAATACCAACTGAAGACCCCCTGAACAGCTGCCTGGGCCGTTACATCCGGCACCAGAGCTGAAGGGAAAGGCCCCTACTCTCTGGGTTTCAGGTAAAACTACTGAAACTGCCATTCAGAAGTGATTTGGTGGAAAGTTTCAGTATTTTCAGTAGTATTTTCTCACCCAAAAGTCTATCGAAAAGCAGTGTGCTTTTTTATTCTTCTTCTCTGGGAAATGGAAGAGTTGACCAAATCTGTTATAATCTATCATAGTAAATAAAAGGTCACATACTTATAATTATCTGTAACAAAAGCACAGTCATAAAAGTGCTATGTATTAATTATTATTATTTATTTCCACATTTACTGAAACACACTTTAGCAGATTTTGTTTAATAACTGAAAGCACAGGCACATTCACACCACATATTGTCAGTAGGCAAAATGCAAATGCTTTGCTTTGTTTAGTTTTTAGCTTTTCATTTTTAGTTTTACTTTGCTTTTTTGTTTTGGTTAGACTTGATTTTATTTATGCTTTGCATTTTTGTTTTGCTTTTTGCTTTGCTTTTCTTTTCATTTTTACTTTGCTTTTGTTTAACTTTTTGTTGTTTTGTTTTTATCTTTGTTTAGTTTTTAGCTTTTCATTTTAGTTGAACTTTGCTTTGCTTTTTGTTTAGCTTTTTGATTTGTTTTGTTTTTGCTTTGCTTTGTTCTTACTCTGCTTTTGTTTAACATTTTGTTTGTTTGTTTTGTTTTGCCTTTATTTTTGTTTTGTTTTTAGCTGTTAATTTTGTGTTGTGTTTTTGTTTTTGTTTTGCTTTGCATTTATTTTTGGTTTGTTTTGTTTTTACTTTGCTTTTGATTAATTTTGTTGTTTAGATTTTTTGTTTTGATTTTTTTTTTGTTTTTAGCTGTTCATTTTTTGTTTTGCTTTGCTTTTTGCTTAGCTTTTTGTTTTGTTTTTTGTTTTGTATTTTTGTTTTGTTTTGGTTTGGTTAAAGTTTATTTTAATTTTGCTTTCCTTTTTTGTTTAGCTTTTTGTTAGTTGTTTTTTTATTTTTGTTTAGTTTTTAGCTTTTCATTTTTAGTTTCACTTTGCTTTGTATTTAGTTTTGTTTTGCCATTGTTTTTGTTTAGTTTTTAGCTTTTCATTTAGTTTTTAGCTTTTTGTTTTTAGTTTTACTTTGCTTTGCTATTTGTTTAGTGTTTTGTTTTGTTTAGCGTTTGTTTCGTTTTGATTTGTTTTTATCTTTGTTTAGTTTTTAACTTTTCATTTAGTTTATAGATTTTTGTTTTTAGTTTTCTTTGCATTGCTTTTTGTTAAGCTTTTTGTTTTGTTTTTTGATCTGCTTTGCTTTGCTTATGTTTTGTTGGTGTTTCTTTTGTAAAACATAAAATATAGTTAAGGGGGAATACATGAAGAATACCATGATTAATAGAAAATAAATAAAATAAAATAATAAATCTTGTATAGCATGTTTAAAACAACAATTGCACAACATATTCAAACATTCTATTTAAACACCACAATGCAGCCCCAAAATAGTGTTGAGAGACCAACATAATAGTTAGCAAACATTAAGTAGACAGTCTGTTGTTGTTCTTTATGCAGGAAAAGAGGGATTTACAAGTGTCACACAGATGATATAGATATGAAAACACACACACACACACACACACACACACACACACACACACACACACACACACACACACACACACACACACACACACGCGCACGTTGAGTGATGGGATTAGGAGTGGAAGCATGTAGTAGACTTGAAGCCATATCAAACTTTTTTTACTTTCTCTGTTGAATGCTGAGTGATTTCCGTGTGTGTGTGTGCATACTCATTGGTCTGTGAGCTCATGTTTAGATTAATGTTAACAAGAGGAGATTGGCCACAGAGGATTCTCAAGGATCATTTAACAGGGCTACAAACATAAATGTCCATCAGCGATGGCATTATTTACTTAGACACACTCACTAAACCTCGATGTGCGGGCAAACACACAGATGTATGTCTATGCTTATTTATAGAAGTAAATAGGCTTGATGTAACATGTCAATACGTTTAATGGAGTAAAGATGTTCAAATGAATGCTTCTCATTACAGTTAAGCATCAAAACTTTAAATATTCAGTTTCATGTATAGTACAGATTGCAGTATTTATACCATGACTTTTTTTTCACAATGACATCATGTTACAAGCCTATGAGAGCCCTGTTCACACTAAGAGTGACATCTATAGAGATATTAGCATCCACTTTGACTGAATGATTTGTTTGTTTAAAGTGCTATGCTGTATTAATGCACTGATTGGTCAATGCAATCTCATGGCAATTTGAAACTTTTTGATTTAGTGGCTTTGAAGAAATTAGTTACTTTTCTGACAACACATAAAAAAAAGTTACATTTTCGCATGAGCTCTGGCTTTGATTTATTTTTATCAGCTAAAAATGTTTTGAAAACGTTTGAAAAATACAGATTGACATTTGTGCTAATAAATTATTGCTGTTGTGTGCACTTTCATATTTTATTTTACAATTATTAGAAGCATGATGCATGAGTTTTCAAATACACAATGGCTGGTTTCAATAAAAACTTGGCATAAATATTAAAAAGCCAAGCTGTTAAAATAAACATTTGATTTATATTATTTAAAACAAATAAATAAACAATATTGCAATAGTCAGCTTTATCCTTATTTGACCATGATTTGATTAGGTAGACATTAATGCTTATTAAAGAATACATTTAAATATCAAAGATGTTTTTGACTGCATTTTATGCCCCTCTCACATTTAACACATTTATTAAATATATAAAAATAGTATGTAATAAAATATATATATATATATATATATATATATATATATATATTGTGACTAACTGACTGACTAACAAATGATTCCTTAAAATATAGAATTTTTAAACATCTATTCATCCATCAATCTCCTCATCAACCCCTCCATCAACTCACCCATTTCACAAACTATCCATCCCCCTTCCTATCCAACCCTCCATCTATCTCTCAATTAATCTCTCCATTCATACATTCAGCTTTCATCCACCCCTTCATCCATTTATTTTATTCACCCCACCATTTACCCCTTAATCCATATATCCAGCCTCCATCCACCTCTTTATCCAGCTATGCATCCACATTTTTCTACATCCATCCATCCACCCCTCCATCTATCCATCCATGCATCCATCTATCTACTCCTCTATCCATCTCCCCATCAATCCATCCAGCTTTTTCATTCCATACACCTCTCCTTCCATCCATCCATCCATCCATCCATCCATCCATCCATCCATCCATCCCCCATCAATCCACCCATCAATCCATCCAGCTTTCCATTCCATTCACCTCTTGCTTCACCATCCATCTCTCCATCCGTCCCTTAAACAATCTCTCCATCTACCATCTTTGCATTTTATAACCATCCATCTCAAATATTTCTCCTTGCATCCATCCAGCTTTCCATTGACCTATCGCTCCACCTATCCATTTCTTCATCTATCCATTTTTATTACCATCTATCTCAAAAATGTCCCTATTTATCCATCCATCTATCTCCCCATCCATCACTCAATCCATTTATCATCCAGCCCTCATTCGTTTCATCCTTCTATCCATTTCTCATCCATCCATCACCCCATTCACGCCTCCATCAATCCATTCATCTTCCTCATCCCATCCATCCACCCTTTTATCCTTCCATCCACTAATCCCTCATCCACCCCTCCATCCACTCACCCTTCCATCCATCCATACATCCATCCCTTAAACTATCTCTCCATCTACCATCTTTTCATTTTTATGACCATCCATTTCAAAAATTTCTCCATCCATTCATCCACCCCTGAATCCATCCATCCTTTCATCTATCTACTCCTCCATCCATCTCCACATCAATCCATCCAGCTTTCCATTCCATACACCTCCCCCTTCACCCAACCATCTCTCCATCCATTCCTTAGACAGTCTCTCCTTTTTCTATCCATCCATCCATCCATCCATCCATCCATCCATCCATCCATCCATC
>CAIGQZ010000320.1:17616434-17628099 GCA_903798205.1 Danio tinwini | reverse complement strand
AGACAGACAGACAGACAGACAGACAGACAGACAGACAGACAGACAGACAGACAGACAGATAGATAGATAGACAACAGTATTATTTTAAATCTAAAAGGAATGCTATCAGACCTTTATAAAATAAAACAGATATTAACATTTCACCTAAATCTATAGTTAATAAATTTGTAATGGAAAGCAAATGTTCTTTATTTGGCATTAGACTCAGTTAGACTCAGTGGCTCAGTGGTTAGCACTATCGCCTCACAGCAAGAAAGTTGCTGGTTTAAGTCCTAGCTGGGATAAGTGGTGCAGGTAAATTGGATGAACTAAATTGGCCGTTGTGTATGAGTGCGAAAGTTTATGGATGTTTCCAGTGGTGTAAAGTAACAAATTACAAATGCTCAAATTGCTGTAATTGAGTAGTGTTTCCTCCTAAATTGTTATTTACAAAGTAGTTTTAAAAACGTGTACTTTACGTTCCCTTGAGTACATTTTTTGTGCAGTTTTAGTATTTCCATATTTCCATAGTTATTTCCATAGTTATTTAAGGTTCTTCATGAAACCATCAATGACAATAAATAACCTTTATTTTGTTTGCGGTGAAACTCCCTTTTTTGATTACTCCTGATGCCCTATTTAAAAAAAAGATCCATTTTTCATAATGTGAAGAACATTATCCTAATCTGAATAATTGTTTCCCACTTTATAGAACCTTTTTAGGAATGAAAAATTTACATAAACGTTTTTCATAGAACTATTATTGACTATAAAGAACCATTATTTATTTTTAAGTGTTCTTCAAAGTACCATTTTTTTCACAGTTGAATAATATTTTCATAATCAAAATAATTTTTCCCAGTGTATAGAACATTTTGTAAATTGAAAAGTGTCCATAGATATTAAAGGTTCTTCATCGAACCATCAATAAAGGACTTTTTTTTAAGTAGTGTGAGGCACATGACCTTAAATCGACCTCTCAGTGACCCTACTCAAACAATAAAGGCTTTTTTTCATTCTCCTTAAGCTTCTGTTAATAAGCACTTAATAACCTTGTTATAACACGCTAATAACCTCTTGATGACCATTAGATAACCTCTGAGCAGCTTTCCATCCCTCCGCCGCTCAAATATCTCAATCACGCACTAAATGTGAAATTCTCAAACCCCTCCGAGAGATCTTTTTTGGCAACACTCTTTCAGCGTTTCCTGTCCCGTGCCATTGTAGGTCAGACGGGTGACTGATGCTTGTGTATTTAGCCTGACAAACGTTTCCAAAAAAAAAAAAAATTATGTGGTAGATAGACAACAGCCATGCATGTCAATCCTGATTATGCAAAAATAGTCATTGATGACTCGTAACATAGACGTCCACCTCAGAACAGAAACTAAAACAAACAGCCGAGTCAATTAATAGCAGTCCTTCTATCAGAGAGGTTGTGGTTTCTTCAACACGATAGCATCAAGACTGCCTCTTTTTTTTCCAATTGGCGCCTGGGTGCTGTTTTGAGAATGCCTACGGAGTCCCAAGAGGACCACTCTTCAGTGTCGCCCCCACGGGACTGACCAAAAACGCATTAGTAAATTAATGTGCATCAAGGGAACACTTCTCACATTAGGAAAGTTTGTTCCTTAATAGGGAGGGATCCGAAGTAGGGAGAGGAGTCAGTAATTGATAGATATTTCTCTTTTTTTTTTTTTTTTTTTTTGATGTCCAAAGAAAACGAACTTTAAATAAGCATCTACTATAAACTCAAACAGTCTTTTGCTCTCATCCTGTCCTGAAAACCCCCAGGTGGATGGATGGATTTCTTTCATTACATGTTTTAAATGTTTTTTTTTTTTTTTTCGGGTTATGGAGGGCGTAATATCAACACAATACAGAATGCATGTTCAAACAACAGGAAGAGTTTTGTAGATCGGCAAATTCTTTTTTCCATGTGAGGAAAAGGCTATTTAATTTCAGTAATGATTTTCTGCGCTGCGGTTTGATCTGTGCCGATAGGCCGGTGTTATTGTTGGCGGGGCTAGAAGTGCATGTGTCCATGTGTGTGTCTAAAGCGAGGTACATGAGACGGAGGTTGTGTTTTTTGGGAAGTAGAACATGTGCTTTGGATTAAACCTGCGTTATAAGTGCTTGACATTAACATGCAGTCATTCACTGAGCAAAAGACTTTTTAGAGTCCCTACACTTTTCGGCGGCATTCAGAGAAAAAAAAAAAAAACGATAGGTGGAAAACAAGGTGCAGATTGACTCAGAGCACTTTTGCCAAGAAGTAAAATGAGTATTACTTCTTAGAATGTGTGTCGGATTGACATCCTAATCATTAGCAATAAGTCATAATTATTTTTTAGCACATTTCAGTGTGCTTCTTGTGTGTGTGTGTGTGTGTGTATACTGTATCTGTGGGTCGTGTATTAGAAGTCCTACCAGCCCTCATTCATCCTGCATGTTTGACATCTTTTCCTCTTTTTACCCTCATACCATTAACAAAATATTCCCCATTTCACCATTCACCTTTCTATCTTTTGAGTTAAAAGTCTAACAGCTCATAAAAGCCAGTAGAAATGAAAGAGACTGTTCAATGGTGAAAAGTTAAGCAGATAAAATCCACATTTTCTTTCTTTCTTTCTTTCTTTCTTTCTTTCTTTCTTTCTTTCTTTCTTTCTTTCTTTCTTTCTTTCTTTCTTTCTTTCTTTCTTTCTTTCTTTCTTTCTTTCTTTCTTTCTTTCTTTCTTTCTTGCATAAAAAATAAGGGAAAAACAATTTCTTTGGTGAAATATAGCACCTGATTTACCCAAAACAAGCTAAAATTATGTCTGTGTGTATATACACTCACCGGCCACTTTATTAGGTACACCTGTCTAACTGCTCGTTAACGCAAGTTTCTAATCAGCCGAACACATGGCAGCAACTCGATGCATTTAGACATGATTTGACAAGACAAGACGATATGCTGCAGTTCAAACTGAGCATCAGAATGGGGAAGAAATGTGATTTTAGTGACTTTGAATGTGGCATTATTGTTGGTACCAAATGGGCTGGCCTGAGTATTTTAAAGACTGCTGATCTACTGGGATTTTCACGCACAACCATCTCTAAGGTTTGCAGAGAATGGTCTGAAAAAGAGAAAATATCCAGTGATCGGCAGTGCTGTGGGCGCAAATGCTTTGTTGATGCCAGAGGTCAGAGGAGAATGGCCAGACTGGTTCAAGTTGATAAAAAGGCAACAGTAACTCAAATAACCACTAGTTACAACCGAGATATGCAAAAGAGGATCTCTGAACGTACAGCATGTCAAACCTTGATCTCAGACCTGTTTCTTGAACATGACAATGAGTTCACTGTACTCAAATGGCCTCCACAGTCACCAGATCTCAATCCAATCGAGCACATTTAGGATGTAGTGGAACAGGAGATTCGCTGCATGGATGTGCAGCCAACATATCTGCAGCAACTGCGTGATGCTATCATGTCAATATGGACCAAAATCTCTGAGGAACATTTCCAGTACCTTGTTGAATCAATGCCACGAAGGATTAAGGCAGTTCAAAATTTTTAAAAATGCCCAATAAAAGGGTTTGGTCAGTGTGTCTTCTGTAAATAAAAGGAACAGGGTATTGTAGTGTAGTGTTTCCCAAAGGTGGTCGCGAGACAATGAGTGGGTTGCTTGGTGATTTTCAAAAATCTTATATATTTTATAAAACTATTATGATGATAATGATGTTTTTTTAGACTGTTTCACTTTTTCAATATGCTTGTGTTTACTGTATATAGGCCTGTTGGTGTGTGTGCACCATTGTGTGCAATGTTTGTATGTTTATAACCACATCCGAGGAAAGTAGGAGAATTTGTATTGTGGGGGTCGGTGGCAGAAAAGTTTGGGAACCTCTGCTGTAGTATATGAAAAATTTAGCATTTTACTTTTTGATGCCTAATTTAATTTAACTAATTTACACTCAAATGTTTTGTTTCACAAATTAGTTTAGTATTTTTTAAGAAACCTAGCTAATAAAAATCTATTCCTGACATAAAATAGGCTTAATAAGTGGAAAAAAGAAAAGAAACCCCATTCTAAAAAAGGGCTGACCCAGTTTCCGAATTAACATCCTTTGCAATGTCCTGAATTTGTCACGCCACAGCATTGTTTAAAAAAGCAAAAGCACATTTTAAGTTGTCCCGCTTATTTGGTGCTCGAAAGAATCTTGAATAAACCAAACAATACCTACAGTATCTATATACATTAAATACAAAACACTAATATAATATATATCAATTCTTTCTGACTCAACACAAATTGTACCACTCAACATCACATACTGATATGGAGATTGCTAATTATGAATATTGGTGGGTGTACAATCATCTATATGCGTGTAAACCTGTTCCGGCCGGGGGAGAAAAAAAAGAAAATGTGCCAGCTTTCCTCTTTTGCGGTTTATTTGTAATGTTTGTATTACGCAGTATCGTTGCAGGCATTGATTAGAACACGATAACTTTTGGCTCGCGTGCTGCATCAGCACTGATGTTAGATAATGCAGGAAAGAGACAGCGGTGTCTGAATGAGAAAAAGGCTTCAAAAGCTGCTTTAAAACGGCCTGAGCTGTTTCAGTCAACACCTTCCTGTCATCCTTCTTTTTTTCTTCCACGCCGTCTCCTCCTAACATTATCATCGCAGCGGCGTTAACTCTGATAAAACACAATGCAGGATTTTTCTCCTCATACTCTCAAGTAAACACTTAGGAGTGTGAATCTCTCCATCTGTGTTTAGGTTACTCCGTATCTGTTAAATAGTTATCTCTTCAAGGTTTCCTACAGGGGAATGTGGTTTTGCCTTGAGATTTGGCTCGTGTGTAAGGAGCGCTAGCTGATGAGAGAGGAAGACGGGGAAGGAAAAAGGTGTACATGTTGTAATATGATGATGCGGAGTTGATTTCTTTTCCATGCATGCGTTTGGTCTTATTAACGCAGCCCACGCTTAGAAGCCGAATGACTAAATACTGCTGGAAAAAAGTCATGATTTAGATTTTTGAGATTGATTTCAGGTTTTGGGTTTTGCTTTAAATTCGAATGGTAATTGAATATAGGGGATTGTTTAATAAGTAATAGGTTTATACACTTTAAAAATAAATAGCTGCTTTTTTTTAACTAACTAAATATCAAGTTGAACATTTTTTAATTAAACATAATTGTTTTTAAAGGTAACTTTAAATATAAATTTTACAAACAAATAAAACATGATTCAACTTTTTAAACAAAAACATCAACTTGAATCTTGTACAATTTAAAAGTTTAAGTTATATTAACATAAAATATGTTATCATGACTAACTGATTATATTTATTGCACGGAATTTATTGTGTTTAAAATTCAAGTAAATGAACGTAGTCTGAAAATAAGCATTTCATTTTTTTTTAGAAAAATGTCTTTGTTTTATGCACTGAAAAAAATGGTTCATTGCTAATTGTTGCAAACTTATAGAAGCTGAATTTAAACATCAAATTAAGTTAAATTGTTTGTTTAAAATCAGCCCATATACTGTAAGTTGTTTACAACCACTCACCTTAAAAAATATCAATCTTTTTTTTAAGTTTTTTTACTATCTGTAATCTGTAGGCTTTGCTTGTTATTTATATAATACTTGTATTTAATAATTAAATGTGTGTGGCAACATGCGCATGCAATTACATTTCTGTGAGAAAAAAGTGAGCTATTCACGAATAACGAATATATTATCACTCCTTCAACCTGATTGCATTTCTTATACTTTTAGCCTGTTCTTGCATAGTAATAGTAGTAATAATAACATGCAGGTAAGAAAGTTTATCAGAAATCATGGTTACATTTTCATTTACAGCATTCATATAGTATAATCCTGCATTTAAATAGTGTAAATTTAATGTTCTAACTTTAGAGTTAGGGTTTGTTTTAAAGTTATTAAATATAAATGAGTAATTTTCTGTTATTTGCAAGAAAAAAAAAATCTGTACAGTGTACAAAAAATACACTATTAACTACCTAGTCTTATTATTAAGCTAGTAAGAGTTTGGTTAATAATTATTACATATACATATGCATTTTTTACTGTTCAAATAGAGTACAATAACAAAATCGGTTTAATTACACCTTTTTGTGCTGAATAAATGTATTATATGTGCTTGCTATTAGAATTAGTTTAGTTTCAACTTGTAATACATAAGCATGCATTATTTACCAGAGCAAGTACATGAACCATGCAACTTAGACACCCTGAGTAACTTTGAGAACATATTTTGTTATTATTACTATGGAACTACATTGTAATTACACTGTTATATAAACACCGAACAATAGTAATTACATACAGGATACCTAATTTAGATTAGGGTTTAGTTTGGAATTCTAGCAAACAATCATGCACTATTTACTAGGCCCTGCAACTAGGTCACCCACACATTAAATACACATTGTTTGCTATTAACACTATACATTGTGATAGAAACACCATATCAACTACATACAACACACTATTATGGATTAATTCAGAATTTTTTAAAAAAAGTCATGCTTTGTTTACAGCAGCAAGTAAATAAAACATGCAACTAGCGCACCCAGAACAGCTTAATAATTGTTTTATATTATTACTACATTGCAATTACGTTGCAGTGAAAACACTAATATTAATTACACACAGTTTACTTACTATTTGAATTAGCGTTTATAGTTTTAGCATAGAATCATTTATTATTATACATGCAACTAAGACACTAACTTCATAATAGTTGATTATGATTATTATTATGGAGTTACACTGTAATTTAATAATATGGTATAAACACTAAATATTATGAACTATATACAGTAAACTTACTATTAGAATTAGAGTTTAGTTTAGAATTTTAGCAATTGATCTTGCATTATTTGCAACAGCAAATACATGAAACATGTTACTTAAACACCCTGAGTAACTTCCTAATATAATTATACAGTAATTACACATTGTTTGTTATTATTACTATGCCATTACAACGTAATTATGTTGTAATAGAAACGCAATATGAATTGCATACAATATAAATATTATTAGGAAGTAGTTAAGAATTTTAGCAAGTAATCATGCATTATTTACAACAGCAAGTAGATGAAACATGCAACTAGGACACTGAGTAACTTCCTAATATAATTACGTATTGTTTGTTGTTATTACTCTGTAATTACTTTGTAATTATGTTGTAACAGAAAGACTATTACTATTAGAGTGTAGTTAAAAATTGTAGCAAATTATCATGCACTGTTTACAACAGCAAATTCATGAAACACCCTGAGTAACTTATTTATATAATTAGACTTTATTCATTATTACTACTATGCAATTACATTGTAATTACATAGTAATAGAAACCTTAATTGCATGCAGTATAGCATTAGGAAATAGTTTAGAGTTTTATGAAATAACAATGCTTTATTTACAATATCAAGCATGAGTAACTACATAATGTAATTACACATTGTTCATAATTATTACCATGTAATTACATTGCAATACAAACACTGCAGTAAAGCGCAGAAGTTTGTGGATACTGTGAGTAATTGTCATGGTGTTTTGTGTGCGCGGGAGCAGACTGAGGCCGCAGAGATAGACGGAAGAGAGCGATCGCTCTATCTCCACTCTTTCACCAACACAACCTCGCTTCATTCACCCGTCCCGCAGCGCGATAAACCCTCCGACAGATCCCCGCACTTATTTCCCCCCTTCTTTTCTTCATCTTCCAACAAGTCTTTAATACATACATATCACAGGCCGCCTCCCGAGGTTGGAAAAAATGAAAACACTACTTCATCTCGCCTTCCCCTTTTTTAATATTCGGTCACAATAAATATTTCCCATTTATATGCAAATGATTATCTACTGACCAAGAATGGATGGAGCTCGTCTTGTTTTCATTGTACTCGGAGAGGTACAAGTGTCTGAGAAGGCGGACGGGGAATAGACGGAGCGGGAACGCCTCGCCATTTCTAGAGTAAATAATCCTGACTCGCCTTCCATTATTATTATTTTTTTTTACGCCAGCACTGAATGGAAGTGTATTAACTTATAAGTTATAAGTAGTTGGAAGTAAGTTCCTTAAAACTGGCAGAGAAAAAAAAGAAGAAGGCAAAGAAAGAAAGCTGACGCGTCGCTTAGTTGAGTTCCCCGCAAATTGCTGACATAATTACACGAATGTAATTTTTATGAGTCACGCAAATCTCGGCATTTTCAGTGAAGCAGATAATTAGACTTGGAATAAAGCGCAACTGAATAATTAATACATCAAAACTAGATGAACTTTTTCTAATTATTTTTATTTAATCTCCATTCTAATTATTGTTCGAGTCGGCTGAGCGAGATTGCTTCTCATTCAGGGGGTGAAATGCACCCTGGCTGGCGTATTCTCACCCAGTGAAATATTAACTAAGCGTGCCGAGAGGGGATCAGAGAAAAGACCCCTCCTTTCGCCCACCGTCCCATGATTGAACTGTAATTTAAAATTCGCTGCTGCCAACAAACAATTTACATCAACACCTGCCATATTTCCTATTCTGCATTCCGAATGCCACCCAATGCATGGCGATCAATATTCTGCCAGCTTTAAAAAGAGTTGCTAATTAGCCTAATGTGCTTTATTTTTAGTTTTAGTTTTTGTTAGGCTTCAAGTAAACCTGACCTGCGAGGAGGGATGCTTGTGCGAACCGCTGACCGCAGGGGAAAATTCTTGAACTTATCTTTCATGTCTCTGCTACCAGGAACTGGAGCGCTTGGAAACCAGCATTTCATCTGATAACCTTTATTGCTGAAATAAACATAATGAAATTGTCCGCTCACACACTCACACACGTTCACGAGACAAATGCGAGCACGTTTATAATCCCTGTGTATAATTTGGATGCTTTCTTACTTCTAGGTTTATTTCCTGTGCGTCTTCCAGGTTGGAGAATTAATGAAGGTTAGATAATGGCTGACCTTCTGTTAACTGGACCGATAATTGTGATGGGGGGAGGAGGGGGATCTGGAATTGTGGCACGCTGATGAGATGAACAAATAAAAAAGCAGCATTTACAGGCATGAAATGAGCTAATTCTGCGCCTGCACACATTTCCACATCTCTTATTAGACTGTCGGGGGTTTACTAGATTAAAATTGCAGCTTAATTAATGTACAAACACAAGATCAGATTTAATTAACATCTGATTTAATTGCTTGCCTACAATTGCTTTTCACACTGGATGCTCCAATAGAAAATGATTGCAAAATGTAATCATTATACAGGCAAATATAATGAGAACAGCATTCAAAATGGTTTGATGTAAATCCAAGACTGATCACTTTTGCTGAGAGAAGAGAGAAGAAAAATGTGTATCAGGTTTTCACAGTTTTATTAATTAATTTAGTTTTTTTTTTTTTTTTTTTGAGGAGATAATTTGATTAAATACCTCTGATTATGTGGAATTATATTAAGAGAAACAATACTGTTTTGCATGCAACATCCAAATTGATTCCCCTTTTTTTTCTCAAACAGACCTAATCTGTTTGTTTAACTTTTATCATGTGAAATACATTGTACATACATACATTTCATCATATATATATATATATATTTATATATATATATAAATATATATATATATATATATATATATATATTCCTGAGTATGCCATCCACAGTTGTAACAATAAGTTTTCACACCATTTTTCATGCTTTACACCAGTTGTGGTTTGAGTTGAGTTATGCTGTTTGTCAGAAGTCAGATCAGTTCTGCGTCTCATCTTGTATTATTTTTTGAGAGGGCCAGTATAGGATGTTTGTATCACTATTGTTATCTGGAGTATCTGTTTGCTCCAGTATGTGCAGTGTTTGGCTTTTATCGCTTTATAGAAATATTACCTTCCCCGGGTCCATTTCAAATGTGTCTAGTGCCACCATGTGGTTGCTACAGCTACTGAGTGGCGCACTCTGATCCTGAACCTGCAGTTGAAGCTCAAAAGGATGAACTTCAATGCACCATATCTGCAGTTAAATAACTGGATGACTGTATAGGATGTTTTGCGTTTGTGCAAGTGTGTGTGTTTGTGGGTATCTGGGAGCCAGGTAGGAATGTCAAGCATGATGTGCGAAGACATAACAGATGCTGATTGTGATCTTTTTTTTCTGTTGAAATTTTTGTAGAGATTGGTAGTGATGATGGAAGCTGCTGGACGCAAACAAAAAACCTTTCGGATCAGACAGGCCACATCAAAGGATGTCCCCTTTTTGACTTCCTGTCTTGTGTGAAATACATAAATGCAACTACATATAGTATCATTTTGATTTTTTCAGTAATGGAATTATGTTCATATATATATATATATATATATATATATATATATATACAGCAAAATCCTCAGAGTAAAAATTACTCAGTTCAGAGAACATTTGGTCCCTCTCTTTACTTGGGCTCTGACTCAATTACTAATGTTAGTTTCTCTTTATTTGTGAAATAGTGTATTGTGGC
This sequence comes from Danio tinwini, assembly GCA_903798205.1. Taxonomy (NCBI): domain Eukaryota; kingdom Metazoa; phylum Chordata; class Actinopteri; order Cypriniformes; family Danionidae; genus Danio; species Danio tinwini. The sequence continues at coordinate 17,617,611 of CAIGQZ010000320.1, read as the reverse complement.
AAATCTTGTATAAAGAGAGCAATTGTGCTCTGGATAGTTGATTCTGTGGTGATTTGGTCACTGGTCAAATCAGTAAAATTTGTATTGACCTATTAAGTTTGAATAGTGTTTTATCACAAACGTAAAACTGTATCAAGAAAATTGACCTTAACAATATTTTTCTCAGATCATAAAACACATTGAACATCTGAAACACTCAAAACACACAGACATAAAGAATCAGCGTATGCTTCTCAATTATGGTGAGTTTTTTTTTTACCCTACAGTGCATGCTGGGAACTATGGATGAACGTTGTATTATTGCATACACTGCAGCCATAAAAAATCTCTAACCACTGTTGAGATAGATACGCTGATTATTGATGTTTGCATCTCTAAAGTGATTCAGGTGGTTATTAAAAAATGTATAAAACCAAAGCTGAGGTTCATTCTCTTGAAAAACACTTCATTTAGTTTTTTTATATGATAAACTATCATTTATACATAATTTGCAAAGTCAGTCATAATCTCTTATACGGTAACTCTTATAAAGAATAAGAATCAATACAGAATCAGTTAACCTGATCATATTTGCTCTCGTTACACTTGTTGTAGCAAGCAAAGAACAACCAACAAAGAGTCAAAGAGCCCAAGTAAATCAACCATTTTTCTCCACGATGGTGACATTGTGTGAAAAAAAGTTTTTTTGTTGTAAAATGTAACTAACTAAAACAGTTAATTCTCAAAGTAAATCATGTTTTAATTTAAAGTTATGTAAGCTGTTTTAAGTTAGTTTAACAGAATATACATTCAATGGACTCATTAGGTTAATTTGATTCAGCTTAAAAAAATTAAGGCAACCAGAACTTTTTATGTCTTTATAAATATATTCGGGCCTCGGCTGGGTCAGTTGACATTTCTGTGTGGAGTTTGCATGTTTTCCACATGTTTGCATGGGTTTCCTCACTAAATTACTTGGCTAAATTGTCCATAGTGTATGTGTGTGAATGAGTGTGTATGGATGTTTCTCAGTGATGGGTTGCAGCTGGAAGGAATCCGCTGCATAAAAAACACATGCTGGATAAGTCGGCAGTTCATTCCACTGTGGCAACCCCAGATTAATAAAGGGACTAAGTCAAAAATAAAATCAATATATTTGTATGTATGTGTGTGTGTGTGTGTCTATATATATATATAT
>CAIGQZ010000320.1:17604000-17616034 GCA_903798205.1 Danio tinwini | reverse complement strand
TTTTTAAACATAATAGTTTTAATAACTCATTTCCAATAACTTTGCCATGATGACAGTAAATAATATTTTACTACATATTTTTCAAGATACTTTTGTACAGCTTAAAGTGACATTTAAAGGCTTCTGGGTTAACTAAGCAGGATAGTGTACTTTAATTAGACAAGTTATTGTATAACAATGGTTTGTTCTGTAGACTATCAAAAAATAATGCATCTTAAAGGGGCTAATAATATTGACCTTAAAATTATTTTTTTTTATTAAACTGCTTTTATTCTAGCCAAAATAAAACAAATATGACTTTCTTCAGAAGAAAAAAATATTATCAGACATACTGATACTGATAAGGAAAATTTCCTTCCTCTGTTAAACATAATTTGGGAAATATTTTAAAAATAAAAATGTTTAAAGGGGGGCTAATAATTCTGACTTCAACTGTAGCTATGCATGATTATATAGTTTTATGTTTTGTTTTGTTTTTTGCTTTGCCACTACTAGTCCTAAGGAATTATATAAAAATTGCACATACAATATTTTAAATATAATATTTAACTATCAATGTGTGAGGTGAAACATGCACGCATACACACGCAACAAGTGTCTGGTCGGGCAGGTAGTGTTATGGTCTGACTGGCGCCAGCACGGATGATCCGGTCATGCCTGAATGAGGATCACACGTACACTCTCCAACATTCACCCTGTGTGGTGTGTTTATGATCGGCCTCATACACCTCTGTTTGAACCACTCACCTGCATATGACCTGCGAGAGTGTGTGTGACGCAAAAAAAAAAAAAAAAGACTGCAGACAGACAGGAGTCAGAACAGAATGGACCTGCATGAGTCTCACACACACACACACTCTGACACACACAACGCTTGGGTAAGTTTGTGTGGGAGTTCACAAATACTAAGCGTTTGACTGCTGCGCTGAACCCTAATTCACCGGGTTACGCAGAGTGTGTGTGACGCCGGTGGCCTAGAAGTTAAGTTCGGGAATACTGTACATTTATTAGGGTTTTATTGCTCAGATGTTGCTTTTTGTGTTCATGAAATTAAGTTTCCAGAATCAGTGTGGATTTTGTGCCATGAAGGAATTTTGGGGGAAACATTTAGGAGAGCATTGTTGACATACAATAAGATTATCTTGTGATTGTGGAGTTATTTTGATGCCGTGTAAATACGTGCGGTTTGTGATTTTTAGAAGAGATATCTGAGATTACATTTTGCTTAGCAAAAGTTGAACAATTTATAAAAAATGTAAAAGTTAATATGCTTAATCTCTTTAATATAGTGATTGATTTTCCAATTTAACAATGAGATTAAATGGAAAACAAATCAAAGCTCACAGGTTTTCATTTTTATTCTTGAGAAAACAACAACAACAACAACAACAACACAAAAAGAGATCTCAGAAGAGATCATAATAATTTCAAACATTCATTTGATTGGCCGATTAGTAAGCCCACACGTAGTCTGCACTTGCAGAAATCCAAAGATTTTCACAGATGTTTGAACCCATCATTCAATCTATGTATTTACTTATGTACAGTATGTGTGTATATTTTATATTCATTTCAGTATTATATTATAATATGCAGATGTCCTCCGGGTGCTCCGGTTTCCTCCACAAGTCCAAAGACATGCGCTATAGGTAAATTGGTAACATTCTCTGTAGTGCATGTGTTTGAATGAGAGTGGATGAGTGTTTCCCAGTGATGGGTTGCAGCTGGAAGGGCATCCGCTGCGTAATCCATATGCTGGATAAGTTGGGGGTTCATTCCGCTGTGACAACCACTGAATAATAAAAGGACTAAGCCAAAAAAGAAAATGAATGAATGTATATGCAAATGTTTCAATAAATTATGTACAATACAATTTCTCGCTTCTGAGCATAGACAGCCCTGAATGAGAAGCAGCCGTCCGCCATTAGAGTTTTCACACCGTAAATCAGAGGCTTCATTTGCGTGTCAAACTCCACTTCATTCGTGTGTCAAATCCGCATTATTCACTTCAGAACAGACGCAGATTTGCATCATGGGCAGGGCGTCTGTCTGCCCGGTGACTGTAGCTTCGTTGCTAAATGGCTAACATGGATTTTATTGAGACAATAACTGTGTTTATATGCTTTATGAAGGTTGAAAAACAGCGTTGATTTGTTTGGAGCAGTTTCTGAGTCCGCTAGATCTTTTCAGAGGTGCACCCAGCTCTGTGAGCTCATAAACTCCTCCAGAAACTTAACCTGGATGATAGAAGCATTCAGTGGTGCTTCTAATTGAGCCCAGCCCTGTTTGATGAACTGTTGTCAGTGTCCGCTGGAGGATTTCCACCGGGACACCAACAACAGGTGCTATGTCACAATCATGCCCCCACAACAGCAAGCTCCTGATTGGTTAACATGGCACGAGTGTCCACAGAAGTTCCGATTTTTTTAACTCGATCGATTTGCGCGTTAAGCGCGTCAAACGCGCAAAATGCTCAATTTGCGCCGCGCCGTTCACGCGTATCGAGCCATCCGCGACATGCAATTTGCATATCGCGCCGCAGGATGTCTATTTGCACGTCCCTCACTCCTGACTCTTATTCTGCATCTGGTGTGAATGCAGCATAAGAAAATGTCAGCATTTAGTACATACTTTTAATATTACCCTTGCCTGAGAAGACCCAGTCTAATTCTGTTTTTACGAAATAAGCCTGCTCTGGAGCAGGTTTGACCTATCAGACCTGTAGCTATGACAACAAGTCTTGGATGAGTTAAATCATCAATAACCAAATCCAGCTAATTGAGTAATCCACATACGAATAACGGAACCCAGATGCCAGAAAAAAAAATATTTTTCTTTAGGTTAAAGTTTCTTTCACAGTTGAAAACAATGTGTATACCACAATGCTGTTAAATGCTTGATTCTGATTGGCTGATGTACATTTTAAGGGATCGTTTCTAGAGAATGTATATTTGCATTGATGAGGAATGATTTTAAAGAGCCCCTATTACACAATAAAAAGGGTTATATTTTGATTTTAGTAGTTTCCAACAACAGGCTGATATGCATGCAAGGTCACAAAAACACTGTCATTGTCTTATAATATACATTTATTTTTACCTAGATAGCCTAGCGACTCCCATATGAATCGTTCAGTGATTCATTTTTTCTCAAAACCTTGCTTAGCGCAATGCGAAACTGCGCTGATTGGACCGATGACAGTCTGTTGCGATTGGTCGACTGCGTTTAGCGTGAGAGATAGAGAGTAATGCCTCTACGACTTATCAACAATTTTGTAGTAGTCAGAGTGCAGAGTGTATGTGTGAGCATACCTGCCAACACTCCCGTTTTCCTACCCATCTCCCGTAATTACAACCAACTATTTTGAAACTTGACCACAGCACATGTGTAGGAACAGTTGACGGTGGCCATAGCAACATCCAAACGGCAGATGAACATGAGCTCACAAACGCATTTAACCCATAAACAAAGCAGCATTCATAGCATTTTCAACATGACTTTAGATGCAATATCAGAATATAAAGAGTTAACCAGATACACTACAAGTGGTTATAAGTAACAAAACACAATTAAATGCATAATTTGCAAGCTAGAGAAAATAAGGAGGCAACCATTTTAATTGCACACACTAACACTAGTGAAATGGAGAAAGAAACTAATCCATGAACTGTGTAAATTTCCTGTCAAGCTCTGTAAATTCCTGTACATCGATAGTCTTTTCTGATCCTTCCTTTAAAAAACATCCAACAAATCCCCCGTTGTAAGCATTTAAATTGCTGAAGAACAAGGCTGGGCTATTTTGCAAAAATAAACCTCAACCACTGACTCTTCATAGTTTCATTTTTGGCTCATCCTCACACTTCCAATAATATCCAGCGTCTTTGCGACATGATTTAACGGCGTCTGCTACAGCGTTCTTTTTCAGTTTTTTTCTACTGTGTTTGTGGGCAGGGCTGAGGGTTTCAATTTTCCTGGGTTTGCATGCACAACAATTGGGAAAGGGCTTAAGTTCTGTATCCACGCATGTCGAAGCAGCTAAAGACTCGTTATCAAGACGATTCATTTGAAGCAATATGAGTTGACTCTTTTATAAAAGAATCAATATTTTTTTACACTGTGCTCTTTCAGATATTTAACCCTTAGCTGGATATTTCACTTCACTTAGAGCTGTTACACACTGCATTGAAGGTCATTTTCAAAAACCTGTAATAGGGGCCCTTTAAAGAAAACCAAATATGCCACTTTTTACAAGATGTAAAATAAGCCTCTGACGCCCCTAGAGTGTGTATGTGAAGTTAAAGTTTTAGCTCAAAATATCCCACAAACATTTTTATAGCTCCTTGAAGCTGCCCCTTTTATATATGGATTGAAGTTGTGCCATTTTCATGACTGTAGCTTTAAATTAAAATGACATTGTGGCTGTGCATCAGCATAGCGGCAGATTCAAAACAGTACACATGATATATTTGTGAAAAACTGAAAACGTCAAAAGATATGGATCAAATAGCATAGTCTATTGAGACTTTTGGTGTTCATTTGTGTGTCCCCCACACTCCACATTTATAATGCCACTTAGTCGCTGACTTTATTTCCCGCAGGTATGGTGTGAAAAATCTAATTATGGATAGCTACTTCTCATCGAGAGCTGTCAATGCTCATGATTGAGGAATTGTAACGAATGGGCCGGACTTTCCCATTCTGATTTACAGTGTGAAAACTCTAATGGCGGATAGCTGCTTCTCATTCAGGGCTGTCTATGCTCATGAGCGAAAAATTGTAACTAATGGGCCGGACTTTCCCCCTCTGATTTACAGTGTGAAAAATCTAATGGCAGACGGCTGCTTCTCATTGAGGGCTGTCTAAGCTCATGAGCGAGAAATTTTAACCAATGGGTGGGACTTTCTCCCTCTGATGACATGTACAAAGAATCACAGTGTCTCTGCAAACTATCTTTATGACGTTTGATTATTTAAAAAAAAAATAATACAATTTTATTTACTACTCAATGTTTTATTTACCCTAGTAAATATTCAGTTTCAGTTGGAAGTACTTTAACAAGCTGAAATAAAAGTTTTAGTTGGTTCTATTTCATGTGAATATTAGGTAAACACATCTTCTTCATCATGTTGCTGTCAAATAAAGCAGTTGTCATGCTAACATGCTACTGTAAACAAAAGCTTGCAAAGAGTGCTCCACCTTGTTCTTCTGTAAAGTCTAGATCAGACAAAGAGCTTATAATGACCAAGAGGCCACACTCAATAGAATGTTCTATTGCAACAGCAGCGCCCAGCAACAGCCCCGGATTCTGCCATTTTGGAGTGAAAGCAATCGGCTCTCCACTGGATCTTATTGCTGTCGGCAAGCAGCTGCTTTTTTTTTTCTTTTTTTTTTAAAGCGAATTAAAGCTGAGATACAACATAAAAGACGACAATGCAACACTATCACAATCATCAGCACTTTTAATAGTTTATTTTACAGACGTATAATATGCTGTTGTTCTATTGGAATTTTCATTACAAAATGGCCGCCGCGCCATCTAGTGGCTGTTTCCCAAATCATAATAGATTTTCGCCTCTTGGTAATTTTATGCTCTTTGATTGGATATGCGGCCGGAAGTGCAATATGCACATTAATATAGCAGAAAAAATTATGACACTGTATAACACTAACAAATATTTTTAATGTACTGTGATGGTTGGGTTTAAGGTTGGGGTGGGGGTAGGCGTTAAAAATACAATTTATTGGGTAATTTAATAGATAACATAAGTAATACTCGGTACAACTACTGTTTTTACAGCACTGTGACGGTTGGGTTAAGGGTTGGGTTAAGGGTTGGGGTGGGGGTGGACGTTAATAAAATACAATAAATGGGAAATTTAATAAATAATATAATTCTTGTTAACTTCCGGCCGCAACCATATCCGATCTAGCAACAACCTTGTTCTCTTGATTGGTTCACTACTTTAGAAAGGACATTGTTGAGCAGCACTGCATGTAAAGGTTACAATTATTTTACATGACATGGCATCTAAACAGCCTTTTTACATAAAAAAAAAACAATGAATAGAGTAACACATTGGAAATGGAAAAATCCCTCCTGTTTAAATGGCCTATGTCTAATTATATTCCAGTAAACACACATGTACTGTAAAGTAATTCTAGTCAGGTTTTGACAGCATTATAATGAGCACTATGCCAAATTATTCCTGTTATTTCACAGCCTACAGTACAACAGTCAAAAATCTAATCAAAACAAAGCAGCAAAGGCCATAGGGTTGGAAGTTTGAGGAAAAAAAATCACAAATGTCTGAAACACCTGAACAGTGTTTAGGTGTGTAACCGTAGTATAATTGTAATAATTGACTTGGGTCTGTTGAATTATTAGAAAATAATGTACATACAAGAAAAATATGAATAAATAAAAAGATGTAGTATTAAATTTATATTTAAATTTATTATTTTGCAACTGCTAAATTTCCGTTGCTTTTTAAACTCTGTGATACCAAGATGCTTATTAAAAGTCACACATATCAATTTGAGCTGCAACATGTTTCATAAATTTATCATAAGACAAATAATCTGGAATGAATTTAGATTTTAGTACTTTGTGACTTATTTTTTTCATGTACTCTTTCTCAACCAAGACCAAATGATCAAATCATGTTGTTTTTTCAAAATACATAACATTTTTATTTCATGATTGTGTCAGCTTGATTATTTTAATTATTGTGTCATGGAAGAGAACCATGTCACATCCCTATGTGTCCTCCAAATTTTGGTGTCCTGCTGCTGTCACTTCTGGCCTGCGGACATTTATATTAAACTAAACTGAATCAGAATCAGAACTACTAGCATTCCACCCCTCTGCTGCTTGCCTGAAATATTCCACAATCTGAAATGCTTTTTTTTTTCTTCTACTGTATGAAATGCTTCTTTAACACAGTCTACATTGTAAAAGCACTACAGAAATAAACATGAATTGACTTGACTAGAGAGTAGGACTAGTAATACGAAGGTTGTAGTTTGATTCTCAATACATGCAGTAGTAGGTGGGGGAAAGCTTCTGTGGTGAATACACAATGTTAGAAAAAAATCGAGGAAAAATGTATCTAGTCGTATAAAACCTACAATTGTGCTTTTAAAGGTCTAGAGAAGATCTTTAGAAAGTTATTCAGCTCTGAAGTCTAAGCTAGAGGAACAAAAATGTACCCTTCACTTAGAGGTTTTCACAGAGAACTGAGACCTGAGGACCTGTGTATGTTTAGGTCTATAACTTAAATGATCAGCCAGGTCTGGATTGGGTCTCGATATATTATATATTGTGTTTGTGTGTAATACTCAGGTCAGTCGGACTCCCCCATCCACCAGTGGTGGTTAAAAAATGTACACACACACACACGCACAGCTCGGTTTAATTTTCCACTGCGTTTCTGATAAAGGAACTGTTTGAAATGTAATACAAATGCGTCAGTCATTGCTTTGGTAACATAAGTGTTAAGTAAACAGCAATATGGATGTTGATCAGATATTTCTGTTTTGGGACTCATTTTATTCTTATATTTGCTTCTTTGAGTAACAAAAATAAACAAATAAATAAAAAAAATTATAAAATAAATAAATAATTAGTGTTCTTCTAAGGACAATTAGGCAACTAAGAAATGAAGAAAAAAAAATTGACATCTTTGAAATCATGCACACAAGTGTTCTACAACAGTCAGTGATTTTTTTTCAAGATTTTAAGCAACATTTTTATACTTGTTAATAGCAGTTTGCTGTCAATTTGTGCTGATCGGTGCAGTCAGATCTGTGTCTTACCAGCTGGGTTCGGATCTGGTACATTTAAAGCATTTTTCAGGTCTGTGTGGGTTCAGGTTCATAACTTATGAGTCCGAGTTGGTTCCATGCAGAACATTTACAGGTTTCTTTGGGTTTAGGTATGATTTTTTGGACTTGTGAAGTTTTTATTTAACTAGAGCTACACCAGCATTCCACCACCCCTCTGCTTCCTCCTGCTAAAATATTCCACAATCTGAAATAACATGTCTTTTTTATTTTTTATGTTTCTTCATCTACCGTATGAAAAGCTGCTTTAACACAATCTGCATTGTAAAAGCACTACAGAAATACAAATAAATTGAGTTGACTGGAGAGTAGGACTAGTAGTATGAAGGTTGTAAGATTGATAAAAGTAGTAGGTTGGGGAACACTTCTGTACTGTACCCACAATGTCCAAAAATGATACAATGAAGGTACATTTTTGTACAGAGTGGTATACCACCTGCAATTGAACCTTTAGAGGGACACAAAAGGTCCTGAGGGTACAATTTTATGCTCAAAATCTACTCAAAAGTATAAAATATTGGTTTAAAAGGGTAACCTTCAGGGAGGACCTGAGACCTGTGGACCTCTGCAGGTTTGAGTCTATATTTTAAATGGTCAGCCATGTCTGGGTTGGGTCGCTGACAACGCCCCATCCACTAGTGATTAGTCAGCCACATAAATAAGGTGGTTAAAACACACACACACACGCACGCAGCTCCGTTTTTTTTATCTGTGGTGCTGATAATGGAACTCTTTGGAATGTAGTACAAATGCGTCAGTCATTGCCTTGGTAGCAGTGTTTGGTAAAGTCCAGCAATATGGACAATTATTATTATATATTTCTGTTTTGGCACTCCTTTTTCTTATATTTACTTCGTTAAATGACAAAAAAATAAACAAATAAATAGCCCTTCTCCACCTAGCCAGCTAGAGAAAAATAGGCAGCTAAGAAACAGAGTTATGACATCTTGTCTTCTACCACAGTCAAAGAAAAGGCTTTTAACAGTAATTTTTTTCCTATTATTGTTTTTCCGCAAGTTATTTATGGTTGTTAATAGCAGTTTACTTTCAATATATGCTGATCGAGTGTAGCCGGATCTGTCTCTGTCTGGGTTCAGGTCCACACCAGGTCCGTGCAACAACTTTAATCATATGGTAAACACAAAGCAAAACTTTCCATCTGGAGCTCCTTCATGGCACTCGACACTTGTAAACACTCATTGTACCAGGTATAGGTATCTATACTCAGAACATGTAACCAATCCAAATTAATGTTTCCATTGAGCACCTCAGATATGCACTCTCCAAAATTTTTATATAAAGTTTATTGTACCTAGCTTACAGTTTTGAAAGACGAACTCTTGAACTTTTAAAGCCTCCATTTAATTTCTAGTATCATCAATGGTTAATGGAGGTTAAAGAGATCTCAATTGCGAGGCCAACGTTTTAAGGTTTCTTAAATTGCACTAGGACTCATTCCACAAGTGAGCAATGAGAATGGGGACGTATCAAAAACAGATTGTTGGAAAGGACTCTTCGAAATAAAAACAGACTCAACGGGCTGCAAAGTCTCAAATCAATACTTGAACCCCCGTCCGTCCCTCTCCAGAGAGAGTTGTCCTCCCTGCATCTCTCTCTTCCTCCATCTTTCATCCCTCTATCATCAACCCACCTCACACACCCCCAACCGACCTTGTGGGGTCACCTGTCTTTGTCCGCCGAGCTTCGAGAGAGCTTTGTGTGAGTGTGTGAGCAAGCGAGAGAGAGAGAGAGAGTGTGTGTGTGTGTGTGTCTAGGCTTCTTATCTCTCTGGGCTGCTGCCATTTTAAATTATTCATCCCTACTGCTCCTGCACACACACACTCACACACATGCACATCTCCATCACATGCCTGCCCGCATCCGCCCGCCCGAGAGGCGGTCTCCGTGGCAACCTTATCAAAGATCGCAGATTTCAGCTCGAGAAATGAAATAAAAGGGGAAATTGGCTGCATTAGCATAAGAGGAGGAAGCCTGGAGTTGAATACACACCCCTGAAGCCTCCCCCTCTGCTTCTCCTTCGTCTTCCTCACTCTTCATCCTCCTCCCCACAGTTCTTATCTTAGCCGTCTGATCAGCCTCTCCCTCTCTCCTTCTATATATATCTATTTTTTTCCGTACCCCCCCTTTCTCTTGCTTTTTGTTCCTCCCTTGCTCAAAGAGGAGGGGGGGGGGGGGGGTGAAGAGAGAATGAAACGAAAAAGGAAATAGATTTGGTTTGGATGACCTTTGACCCTTTCAGTGCGGGTAAACAATGCGTAGTAACCTGGGAGATCGGGCATGGGGATGTCAGAGGCAACTGCTTGACAGGCGACTTGATTTCCTGTGGAACAGGGGGCTCGTTTCCTGCATTTTACAAGGGTTTATTTTGGCAGACTTGGTCTGGTCCATAGAGAGCCTCCTCTTTCGAGTTGACTTTGACCTACAGCTGTATGAAATGGAGGTGGTTCTTGTGATATTATATGAACCTGTTTAGTTTTTAAAGAAATCCTGTTGAACATTCATGCATGTGGAATGCTGTGGCTTCTAGAGTTTTCCTGTCTGGATTGGGATCAAATGGAGACTCTTTTTATACTATTGGAGTCAGAATCTCTCTATTTAGCTATTGACACATTATTGAAATGCTTGTTTTGAACAATTTAGTCTTAAAATAATCTGATAAGTTAAACAGTTAAGCTTGTTTAGTAGGGATGAAACGATTTACTGTGAGTCGGTTGAAAATCGATTAAAATATGTGACTATTCAAACCAGTTGTAATGTTGAATGAATCGCGATACATGTTTTGAACAGAGGGGGCACTGTGTTTACAGTCGCAATCTCACCTTACCTGCACATAAGCAGCGAGCAAGAGTAGAATTATATTATTAGTATTATCTTGTAGGTGTGCTGACGGCTGCTAGTGAACCATGCAATGGGACTTAAATAGCCACTATGAGTACAAAAGTTTTTGTTTTGGTAGTTGTTTTATAAACTTTATATTTACAGTTTTTGTCATCTAAAATTGACATTATCCTGACACGTTAGCCTCAACAGTCTGTACAAATAGTTAGCTTGAAAGGAACCCAATTGAGCTGAAAAACAGACTAACAGGTAGATTTCAGCAGGTAAATTTCAGCAGGTAGATTTCAGCCTTGGTGGGTAAGACAGCCGCTCCCACTAGCCACTTTGGCTGGTTGAAATTTATTTTTAAATTGTAGTTTTCTTAAAAGCAGAGTTTGACAGTAAGAGTTGCACAATATATTTGCAGTGGCTTTCTTAGAATCGAGATGCAGCATGACTGACATACATAATTTTTGTTAACGAGAGCAAAAGAAAGCAGATGAATACTGAATGAGAGGTTGATAATTTGTGCACACAATTGATGTGATGTGCGCGACTGATTTTGTCCAGTCTATTTCTCTTTGAAAGAGACAGGACAAAAAAGTGATGCTTGTGGACCCACAATCCTGCTGCTCTCAAGAGCTCCTGATGTGCTTTAAAAAAAGTATTTGGGTAAGCAGCAGCTGCAGCAGTTGCTGCTTTCACTTTATCCATTTTTTGAACAGATAATTAATGGGCCTAATGTTAACAGCATGCACACAATCATCCTTTCATCATCACGCAGGTATGTTTTTCACCTGCTTTTTTTTAGCTTACAGTTATTTTTGTTAATATGGTTTAATTATTATTTCTTAACATTGCTTTAATAGGAGATTAACTCCCCATTTATGTGTAGTTAACTGGTGACCTGAGAGACCTTTATCTAGAACAGATTACTGTGCATAGTTTTAGATACATGAAAATAATTATTTTTAAAATGTCAATAGTTTATTTTTTTAAGAAAAGTTTTGTTGAATAAAAAGTACATGTATCCAGCTAAATTGTGTTTGTTTTGACACATTATTCAAAATTTGTGGCTGAGAAATAATACGTTTTTAAAAGAAAATTGTGGTGTGATCAGAGATACATTTGGTAAATGCCTAATTTTGATAATCTGAAATACAAACTAATTGTAATAAAATACTATGAAACCATAACCCATTTGACCATGCACATTGAGCAAGGTCATACACAACACACAACAAAGTTAAATGAATGAGGAGGCATGTGGACATAACACATAATTTAAATCAAGTAATTTTAGCATGTAAAAGTCAAATTTAGGCATATAACATATATTTTCCAAACAACAAAA
>CAIGQZ010000320.1:17566399-17584812 GCA_903798205.1 Danio tinwini | reverse complement strand
GAAGGAAGGAAGGAAGGAAGGAAGGAAGGAAGGAAGGAAGGAAGGAAAGAAAGAAAGAAAGAAAGAAAGAAAGAAAGAATATTTTTTTCACCATAGTGAAATCTTTTTTTTTCACCATGATATTAAATCAGCTTACAAGACACAATGCAAAAATAATCTAATAATTGTCCTCCACAACAGTACACAGCACATTGTTAAAACACAACTACAATATAACCATATCCAAATCATTCATATCCTTATAGTATTTGAATTCAACCATCTTGACCATGTGAATTGTTTATCTTTTTCTTGAAATATACAGTGCTATTTTCTGCCTTTCCATTTGAATCTTTGACTATGACTGCAGCCAGCCCTTTTATCCCAGTGTCAATCAGACTATTGAACAGTGATCGATAGTGTGCATATATATATATATATATTTTTGTCCATGTATGTAATTCTTTTGCATATTTTTTATTGTCTCAGAACTTGCCCTTTAAGGGACAATAAAGTAAACAAATAAACAAACAAAATGAAAGGAGTAGGTGTAAAAGATTCTCCGAAGCCTTGAAATAAGTGCTCCAACAAAACAGGCCAAAAGTTGGCCCATGGTAACCTTTTCTGTCCCATCTGAAAGCCATGTTTACCTTGAAACACAAATGTAAATGTGAAAGAAAGAAAAGAAGTGAAGTTTATTTATAAACTAATTTCGAGAGGATCGCGTGCTTATGATTGCTAGCGGCTGGACCCACATTATCCAGTTCACTACGCACCAATCAGATGATCCCTAAGCTACTATAAATACCCTGGGTTTCATATCACCGCTATCGCTTTGAAGAATCCCCCCTTCCACCACTACTCCTCCTCTTTACTAGATGGGTGACACGGTGGCCCAGCACTTAGCACTGTTGCCTCACAGCAAGAATGTCAATGGTTCTAGGCTTTACCAACCAGCGGGCATTTCTGTGCGGAGTTTGCACGTTCTCCCCGTGCTCACGTGGGTTTACCCCGGGTTCTCCAGTTTCCTCCCACCGATTAAAAACATGCAACCTAAGTTATTGATTAACCAACACTATAGACTTGCGCCCTATCTAGTACCTATCTCATTAAAGAGAACTACTATCTGCTCTTCAATCACTACGACAGGGGAGTTTTTGAGATCTACCTGAGCTCGATCTCCCCTCTCGCCTCGCAACGGGAGGGAGCCCCGGGCTCAAGGATCTCATGAGCTCAGGGCTCTCTCCCGGGACAGCATGCCAAACAAGCTTATAATTAATCATCAGCTAAGTGTAAACTCTTGAAAGAAAGAAAGAAAGAAAGAAAGAAAGAAAGAAAGAAAGAAAGAAAGAAAGAAAGAAAGAAAGAAAATAAAAGAAAAAATGAAAGAAAGAAAATAAATAAATAAAGAAATAAATATAAAAATTATATAAAAAATATATAAACTTTTGCCCTTAACTAAAGATCAATTGACTAAAAGCAACATATAATAATAAAAAGGCTGTTTTCTATGTATGCAACGTAGTAATTTATAATTTAATCTCTGAATCATTAGTCATGTTTACCTTGAAATATAAATGAGAAAGAAAGAAAGAAAGAAAGAAAGAAAGAAAGAAAGAAAGAAACCAACCAACCAACCAACCAACCAATCATTTTTATCATGAATTTTACAAATATAAATATGGAAGTGCTGTAATTGGCATTTCTCATTGACTAGTGACCAAAAAACCTCACATGCTTGTTGCTATATTAGCATTAGCATCAACTGATTGTGAAAAGCTGGCTAAAGTCATGACATAAATAGAGAATATCATAACATCAGCACATTTGGTCATTTGACTAGACTTTGACTTTGTAGGACACTTGGAGATTGTGCCACAACCTAGTAAATACATAACGGAGAAAGCGTCCGCAATCAGAAATCTGGAACAATCAGAAAACAAGCAGCCAGTTTACATTTCTCATCGAGGGAAACCCTGATAGAATAAATCTCGAATAGACAAAAAACAACCAGAAAAAGCGGTAGCGGTAAGTAAATCAATATGGCATATTCTTGTGTTTGACCCAGTCCTGCGTTGAGGGCTTTCTGGGCCCGAAGCTTAAATATCCGCTAATGGAAGCTTGTGTAGATCTAATCACGCCTGTAATTGAAGTTAACTTTGAAGCTCTCAGTCTTGAGGAATATTTAAAGACAGGAGAGAGGGACTGAAACTCAATATGGCGCACCGGAGACCCGGCTATTCATCACGCATCAATAATAAATGAACGCTCCTCGCATAATTCTGCTCACGTTGTTTGTTTTAGCTTTTAATATTTCCATCTTCTGCATGCTAATGTTCTTGTGGCAGATATATGCCATTCGGTCCAGTTCAATTTGAGCCCGAAGGCACTTTTGATAAGATGGATAGTCTAACTGACAAACCAAGTGTGCGTATTGTTATGATTGTGTTTATTGAAACATGTAGGTATATCAGGGCTTGGGTAGTGCTGACAGTGTTAAAAAAATTAAAGGGTCTACCTAGACACTCAACATACTGTAGTCTCTTTGATGCATGTAAGATATATTCATTCACTCAATTGCTCGCTCACTCTCACTCATTCACTCACTCACTAATTTGTTCATTCATTAACTCACTCACCAATTTGTTTATTTATTGATTTACGTATTAAGTAATTAATTCACTCACTCACTAATTCATTCAGTAACCCACTCACTCACTAATTTGTTCATTCATTCACTCCCTAATTCATTAATTTATTCACTCACTTGCTCACGCACTTATTAAATTATTCACTCATTCATCCATGCTAATTTATTTATTGACTAATTAATTCATTCAGTCACTAATTCGTTCATTCCATCATTCGCTAACTCACTCACTAATTTGTTAATTTATTGATTTACTCGCTAATTAATTAATTCATTCACTCACTAATTAATTTATGTATTCACTAACTCTTTCACTCACTAATTTGTTCATTTATTCATTCCCTAATTCATTATTTATTCACTGACTAATTCATTCACTTCCTAATTCATTAATTCATTCACTTATTAATTCATTTATTGATTCACTCACTAATTTGTTTATTCATTCACTCCCTAATTCATAAATTTATTCACTCACTTGCTCACTCACTTATTGAATCATTCACCCCTTTATTTACACACTAATTCATTCACTTATTTATTAACTAATTCATTAATTCAGTCACTAATTTATTCATTCCACCATTCACTAATTCACTCACTGAATTGTTCATTTATTGATTCACTCACTAATTAATTAATTCGCTTAATCACTAATTAATTTACTCATTCACTCACTCACTAAATCGTTCATTCATTTTCTTTCTAATTCATTAATTTATTCACTCGCTTGCCCACTCACTTATTTAATTATTCACTCATTCATTCACACACCAATTCATTCACTAATTGATTAACTAATTCATTCATTCAGTCACTAATTTATTCATTCCACCATTCACTAATTCACCCACTCACTAATTAATTTACTCATTCACTAACCCACTTAATCTTATCCATTTATTCATACACTTCATAATTCATTAATTTATTCACTCACTTGCTCGCATTCTCACTTATTGACTCATTCATTCATTCACACTTTAATTCATTAATTCGTTAACTAATTCATTCATTTAGCCACTAATTTATTCATTCACTAACTCAGTAATTTGTTCATTTTTTTACAAATTAATGAATTCACTCACTCAATTCATTTACTCATTCACTAGCTTACTCAATAATTTCTTCATTTATTCACTACCTAATTTAATAGTTTATTCATTCATTCATTAACTAAGGCATTCATTAATTCCTTCACTAATTTATTCATTCATTCACTAACCCATCACTAATTTACTCACTCACTCAATCACCCACACAATCACTCATTCACTCACTCACTCACTCACTCACTAATTCATTCATTCTTTCACTCATTAATTCATTTATCTATTGATTTGCTCCCTAACTAATTTACTCACCCACCAATTCATCCATGCACTAACTCACTCATTTATGAATCCATTCACTCATTCACTCACTCACTCACTCACTAACTTGTTCATACATTAACTCACTAATTCATTCATTCAGTAATCCATTTATTTATTTGGTAAGAACATCACTAGCTTTGTCTAACATCATACATTTTACTTTGAAAACTCATTGGCGCTACAGTAAAACTATTCAATCAATAAATAAAGTTTGGCAAATCATAATGATTGATAATAAAAGTCAAAATTGTGAGACATAAATTTAAAAGTTCTAAAATTGTGCTACAGTATGTAAAAATTGACAAACAGAAATTAAAATACTACAAAAAATGTGAGATAAATATTTAATAGTTAAAGAGATACATTTTAGACATTAAGCCAAATGCAACATGAAAATGTAGGATTCATCTTAAGTGCAATTTTTTGAGAAATAGTTTAAAATTTATATAAAAGTAATGGCATAACCACACATCTTATGTCAAAAGTATGACCATTTTTGAGTCTTGAATAGGCTCATATTTTGTTCTGTTTATCTTTTTTTTTTTTTTTTTTTTTTACAAATAGATTACTTTTTTCTTATAAACTTTTTCTTTAAGTTTGATATAATTTTAAGTTAACAACTTATTTTCAGTGTTTAAGGTAGATTTACTTTTTATATAACAGGTTTTTATGTAATACTTTCAACATATTACTTTTCATAAGTGTTGGAAGTGGCTGTTTATTACTATACACTTTCAAACAAACAATAAAATCACATAAAACACAGTAATTCTCAAGTAGTGCTCTCTGATAAAACACAAGCACTTTAGCACTGTTTTGAGTTAGCAGAGTGACTATGTTAGTCTGGTTAACTGTGTTTATGGTATTAGCAGGCAGTGATTGATGGTGCGGGCCGTTGAGGAGCGCAGCATGAGTTGTAGAGGCTCCTGATATGGACGCCTCAGATGCTCTGAGATCTGCTGTATGTCAGATCCCGATAACGCTTTACTGAACACACCATACTACACTCAGGACTGCAGCCGCCCCGCTGGTCATCTGCAGACAATTCACCGTTTTATTACCCACAATACACCATTTTCCCTTCAGCCTCGTGTGTATAGCTATTATCCAAGTTGATATTGTTTTTTTGTTGTTGTTGTTTTTTACCAATTCTAAACTTTTATTATTAATCACTGTAAATAAATAGATATAGATTTTTAATATAACAATTAATTGCATTTTAATTGCAATTAATTTTAGGAGCATGGGAGTGAAAAACAATTTTTACATGTAAATATTTGATGTGACTCACTCTGATAATTTTATTTATATACAGTTAAAGTCAAAATTATTAGCCCCCCTTTGATTTTTTTTTTCGTTTTTAAATATTTCCCAAATTATGTTTAACAGAGCAAGGACATTTTCTATAAAAGTCTTTTATTACGGCTAGAATAAGAGCAGTTTAAAAAATTTTTTAAAAACCACAAAATTATTAGCCACTTTGCTATATACTTTGCCCAATTACCATAACCTGTCTAGTTAACCCAATGAACCTAGTTAAGTCTTTAAATGACACTTTAAGCTGTATAGAAGTGTCTTGAAAAATATGTAGTAAAATGTTATTTACTGTCATCATGGCAAAGATAAAATAAATTATTTATTAGAAATGTGTTATGAAAACTATTGTGTTTAGAAATGTGTTGAAAAATCTTCTCTCCGTTAAACAGAAATTGGGGAAAAAAAATAAACAGGGGGGCTAATAATTCTGACTTCAACTGTATATCAAATGACCACAAGTATGCAATGGTATATAGAAATTGCTAAATTACGATAACTATTGGATTTAATTTTTTTTTGGTATTGCAATTTTGGTATTATGTTGTTTAAATATGCAAATAAAGCATTATTTCATTATATATGCAGTGATTTGCATATATTTCTTGCACAAATTGTAAACATTGGGTTAAGTAGGCTATTTTTATACATATGAAAGGTAAAGATTTAAGGGGGTTTTATGTATTTTTTTTTACCACTATATAATTCACTGCAAACTTTATTGTATAACGTACAATGTTGTATGTTAGCCAAAATCCCTCTGTTAAAGATTGTAAGAATTAAGTTTGAAAATTAGGTGTTAAATCAAAATTTAAACCATTAGGAACTCTTTAATCTTAAAATGCCTTAAAATGGGGTTAGGGTAGGGGTTAGGTTAGGGTTAGTAAAAATTGACACTAACTAGTAACTGCTACTTGCCAAGTTTCTTATAGTTAGTTAAATGTCTGTTGAAGGAGCAGTATCCACAGATATTAGGCAGACAGTCTACTAATACTCAAATGGACCATCAAAATAAAGTGTTATGGACCCTTTTGGTTAATAAGAATCATACACTGAACAGTCATAAAGCAGATGAAGAGTGTTTTTGAAAAGATTAATGGGCAGATACACTGTTTATATTTTTTATAGACAGTATTTTCTGTAATATGAATTGTATTTATGCAGTTATGCAGTCTGTATACCCTGTTTTAAATTTTATTACTGTATATTTTACTGTAAATGTATACAATACTGTAAATACATATACAGCAAGATAAATAGTGGTGTAAATGTAAATACAGATTATTGATTTACAGTAAGCTTCTGGCAAACCACTCCAAGTATGTTACTGTAGATTCTACAGGAAATGTTTAAGAGTTTAGGTTGAGAAGTACATGAAGGATATGAAAGCTGATAGTGGAACAGCACCCATAGTATTCAAAGGGTCAACATTTTTATTTTAATTAAACACGTTAGCGCAGCTAAAGAATCCATATTGGTTTCTGAAAGTTATACTGCATATTTGTACTTAAAGGATCCATATTTTAACTTGAAGGAATATATTGGTACCTAAAAAGTAAAACATAAATGTACATTATGAAAGGGTACCACAAACATGTCAGTTTTTGTATGTTTATTTCCAAGAATGTTACAATCTGCAAGACAAAACTTTAAGGTTTAAGAGATTAGCTTAAATGAGCCCTGGAAACTAACCTACAGTGTCTGGAAGATAAGTTCCTCAAACAGGGGTAATAGGGAACCTGGTGAAATGTTCAAGTATAATCTGTGTATCATCTGTTTTATGGCACTTTATGGCAAACATTTTAAGAATCTTATACTTCATTAGACTTTAAGTAGGCTTCAATTGTGAGAAATCATTGTAGTAGAGAAGAATAAAGGGTTTCTCATTATACAATATATGGTACAATGCTTAAAAAGTGAATTTCTTGTACAAAGTTTACATCCTAATTTTATCCTAAGTTATCATCAAAATTTCCCATTTGACTGACTATATTAAGTGTAATATATTATATATTGGTATTTTTGGAAAGTATTGTTTTTATGCATTGTTTCATTAATTATGCAGTATTTGCATTCTTGAGCAGTCAGTTCAATTGAGACAATTAAGTCAAATATTTGAGAGGATTTGGGGTATCTAATTGTATCACTCAATAATTCAGAAAGTACTGAAAACAGCCAGGAGATTTTTTTTATTTTGGCTAGAATAAAAGCAGTTTTTAATGTGTTAAGAACCATTTTAAGGTCAATTAAAGCAATTTTTTGATAGTCTACAGAACAAACCCTCATTACAACTCGCCTAATTACCCTAACCTGTCTAGTTAACCTAATTAACCTAGTTAAGCCTTTAAATGTAACTTTAAGCTGTATAGAAGTGTCTTAAAACATCTAGTAAAATATTATTTACTGACATTATGGCAAATATAAAATAAATCAGTTATTAAGGATAAGATATTAAAACTATTCTATTAAGTAATGTGTTGAAAAAAATCTTCTCTCCGTTAAACAGAAATTGGGGACAAAAATAAACAGGGGGGCTAATAACTCAGGGGGGCTAATAATTAATAAGTAAAACACAAACAGGCTCCAAATTTCTTTCTTTCTCTTTCAGCCAAAATCCCTTAAAAAATAATAATAAAAAAATAAATCTGTGTAGTTTTGTGTATATAAGAGCTGCTGAAATGAAAATTTACAGTTTGGCTTAATGCAGGATATTAGTTATTAATATATTTCATATTTTTTTCTTGCTTTAAAAAGCATGTACTACAATTAAAATCTGCAGACTCACATTGGTAAAGTGTGACAAATTCCAGAATGTTTTCTTTCCATGAAAACTCCAAAAATGACAGGTCAATAAAAAATGTCTCTCTAATAATTATATACAGTACATAAAAGATTTTTAGCTTCCAGTTTTCATTTAAAAAATACAATGCTTAATAGGGACTTAATACAAAATGAATAGTAGTTATAATGATTTTGGAATAGTACAATGCCTTGTGTAATAGTTATAACACTGCCTCGTGTTCAGTCAGTGGTCAGCAGTGGCAATGAATGTTTAGTGATAAAAGCAGAGGAAAAATGGTCCATTCCGCCTCCCATCCCCGGCCGATGTCTCCTGTTTCAGTGCATCGATGAATTACCCCTCTCCACAACTCTCTCTTTACTTATCAGCTTTCTCTCCCCCCTCTCTCGTTCTTTTATCAGTCCGTTTTATCTCTTCTATCTGTGCCATTTCTCCCTCTCGTCCCCGCGCTGCTACTTGCCCATGTGATGTCATGGGACTGTCTGTCGCCGGGCTTGTGGCACTGCTTTCCTCCCCTCCATCTCTCTGACTTTCTCTTTTTAGATCAGATTGATGCCAGCAAACCGCTGCTGCATCTATTCAAGAACAAGTTCACACACAAACAGCTAAAAAATGCAGTGACGCCTGTGATGTCACGCCTCATTTAGCCATCAGGCCTCGATCAGAGACGTGCAGCACGACGGGCACATTCCAATCAGTCAAAGTACAAGCCAAACGCAGACA
Organism: Danio tinwini; assembly: GCA_903798205.1. Classification (NCBI taxonomy): domain Eukaryota; kingdom Metazoa; phylum Chordata; class Actinopteri; order Cypriniformes; family Danionidae; genus Danio; species Danio tinwini. Next base: position 17,575,970 of record CAIGQZ010000320.1, on the reverse strand, counting down.
TCTGATCAATTCGGTAACAATGCAGTCCCATTCCACACATACCGCAAACACTTGCACTCCAAGTGACTCAGTTTGTGTGTTTCAGCTGACCTTGAGGTCTCAATCAGTGTCCTGTTTCATTATTACTACAGTTTAAAGGGATATTTCATCCAAAAATTTAAATGTTCACTGCACTCAAAAATTTATCATGGAGATAGCACTTTTAAAGTAACACTCTACTTTTTTTATCTTGAAATTGTACTTGTTCTCTAGAGTTAAACAGATGCTTTTTAACATATTTAAATTCATTCAGCCAATCTCTGGGTCTGGCAGGAGCACTTTTAGCTTAGCTTAGCATAAATCATGGAATCAGATTAGACCATTAGCTTCTTACTCAAAAAAAAAAATAAAAAAAGAATTTTGATATTTTTCTTATTTAAAGCTTGACCCTTTTGTGATTATAACATTGTGTACTAAGACTGGTGGATGGTAAAACGACACCTTGATGATAAAAACATGTCAAAATTGAGTTTTGATGCCAATTGACTACCCATCTAGCAAAATTCATGTGGCTCAAATCCAGCCCACACCAAACACTTACATCCAGCCCACATACCGCATGGAATGATGGCACTTGTGCGGTGTGCTTCTGTTTGCCAGATCTGGGCCACAATTAAGCCAAAGCAATACCACACATCAGCCAGAATTCAACCAAATGAACCAGAACTGACCCTATACTGGGCCACAGTTTGCTTTTATTTTGGCCCTGATCCAGTGGTGGAAAGAGTACGGAAAAATCATACTTAAGTAAAAGTACCATTATTTGCCTAAAAATGTAGTGTGAGTAGAATAAAAGTACCTGTTGTAAATATTACTCAAAGTATGAGTAAAAAGTAGACCTTTCAAAAGTACTCATGAGTAGTGAGTATTATGCTGTCAAAAGCTAATGCGTTTACATGTATTTTGTTGTATTACATGTATTTTGTTTACACATAACATTCTGTAGTGCATTTAGTTATTGCCCAGCAGGCACACATCATAAGATGTTAATATTAGGTTAGATTTAGGTTGTGATGTCAGGTGACCAAAATTCAAGGTCCAGCCAACATCTAAGGACAACATTATTTTGATGTCCAATAATGACATCAAATGGCGTTGATATTTGGTCGATTTTAGGTTGTTAGAAAGTGCCCAAAATCCAATGTCGAGCCAACATCTTAAACCAGGTATTCATCAGGTATGGCAACCAAAATCTAACGTCTGATAGACGTTATAGTGGTAACATTGACAATGTCAATGTCACTCACAATTGTGTTGACACACAATCATTAGGCATTGATATTAGGTTGGTTTTAGGTTGAATATTAACGTCAGCCTGACGTTGAGTTCCGACGTCAACCCGATTTTCATTTGCAAACAAAATGCAACATCCCCACGACGTTAGGGTACAATGTCAATCTGACGGCAGGTTGACGTCTTGTGCCTGCTGGGTGTTTAAGGCCATTTCGGTCATCATACAGTAAATATCTGACATCTTCTCATTAGGGACATGCATCTAAACAGCCTCTGGGTCAATGTGTGTAAAGATTTTGAAGCGTACATGTCTTGAGGTAGTTCAGTATGATACAAATTACCTTCAATGTGTGATTTGATTGGACAGGAATCACAGAACTGATTTTTCTAATCTCTATGGACAAGAAAAAAATAAAGTAGTGACTGCAGGTTGAAGGGAAGTAGTGGAGTAAAAGTACCAATACTGCACTAAAAAATGTACTCAAAGGAAAGTAAAAGTACACATTTATAAAACTACTCAGTAAATTACAATTTCTGAGAAAAACTACTTAATTACAGTAGTTTGAGTATTTATAATTAGTTACTTTACACCACTGCACAGATCTGGCACACACCAGACACTTTTACATCCGACCCACATTAGCCAGAGCTTACTCTGCCGAATATTTGCCAAAAGTGGCCCACATATGTCTTAAGATAATTGGGCCACATTTGTCATATCACATCTGGGCCACTTTAGGCTCACCACCACATTAGTCAGAACTTACTGTGCCGAATATTTGCCAAAAGTGGCCCACATATTTAAAATAACTGGGCTACATTTGCACCTACACATGTGAGTCACTTTGGGTTTAGACCCAGATTTTATATTACCCTTATATGACTATGCCATATTTTTGCCAACTCTGGCCCACATTTGTCCACTGTCATTTGGGCCAAATCTTTGCCTTAAATGGCCCATATATGAATTGGAAACATTTTGCCATAGTACAGGTGGGCCACTTTAGGCTCACGTTTATTTTGTCTGGGCCGAAAAAGACCACCAGTGCTGAATAACTGCCTAAAGTGGGCCATATTTGTATGTTATCTGGGTACCTTGATGTCAACATCAAATTGTTATATGACGTTGGCAATAAAACACATAAAAATATAATTGCAGGACTGTTCTGTTATTGATTTTTGATGTCAATGTTAGATGTTGTTTTGACATCAGAGTAGTTTACATGCAAAATACAAAATTCTGAGTAATTTGTAATGGAAGCTTTCAGATGAATACAACTTTTCTTACATTACATTATAATATAATAATTTTTGAGTCGTTATTACATCTTAGACATGTCTTTTTTGGTGCTGTTTGGACATCAATATGCCCACTGGGCTCTCCTCTTTGTATGCTAAATAAACCAACTAAATACTAAGTCTAACTAAAATTAAAACTAAAAAAGTCTCCTCAACAAGTAAATGTTTGGTAAATGTTAAAGTCTGGACTAAATGTTGTACATATGATCATTAAATAAATTAATATAAATCAAGTCGGGTGTCAGTGGCAACAGGTGCCATGCAAGAAGGATGTGACTGATGTGCTTGCTATTAGATAGATTTTTCTTCAGTAAATATTTTAAATAAAAATGCTTCAAAAGTATTTTTTAAATTACATTTTAATAAATTATGTCATAAAAAAAAATTAACAGAAGAAAAAATATATAAAAACTGTATTTGATGCAGTTGTGTCAATTGAATGTTTTTTGGCTTGGCGATTAACAAATTTATTAAATGGAAAAGCTGCCCTAAATAAATTTAGTTCATCCAATGAGTTTTTTTCTTTTTCTTTTTTTTTCTTTTTTATTTACAAAGATTTAGCTTTTTTTATTGAACGCTAAAGATATTTTGGAGGATGTTGGGAACTTATTCCCAAGTATTAAATAAGTTACTTATCCCAAGTATAAAGTTATTGACTTTAATGGTAGAAAAAACAAACAAACAAACTAACAAAAAAACTATGGCAGTCGAATTCCATCATTTTTCAAAATATCTTATTTTGTGTTCAACAGGAGAAAGAAACTCAGTCAGGTCTGGAACAAGTGGAGGGTGAATAAATGATGACAGCATTTAAATTTTATACATATTCCCTTTATGTATTTCTCACTTTCAATGGGAACACATTTGAGCCTCTCTTCTGGGCTTTTAAGAATAAATGAATGCATTTGTCTGGATTTTTGTTAAGTACTTTTAAAAGAGGATAAGGCCCTACAGATTATCTTGACTATTAAAAAAAAAAAAAAAGAAAATCCTTGGTTGGGTGAATCTCTTGGTTGGAAGATACACCACACGATCATCTTCACAACTTCTGTATTCATTCTTTCAGCCTTTTATAAGACATGCATATCCATTTTATGTACAGTATAGCTCCAATAAGGCTTAGAGAATGGATCCAGACAGACCAAAAAAAAAAAAAAAAGACTGATAGCTGTTTTTTTTTTATTATTATGATGCTAAACAAGTAGATTGGCAATTTTTAGAGTGAAATAAAATGTGGTTTTGTCCATCTAAAAGAGCAAAACTATAAAAAAAAGTCACTTCCAAAATGAGGTGTACTTTAAACAAAATATCCGTAAGCTAGCAGATTTCTGTATTTGTGATTCATGTTTTTATTTTATCCCCATTTATTTATGCTTTTGGATTGAATTGGACCTTGACCTTTATTCTAACAACATTTAACCTTAAAAAGTTGGAAAAGGAGACTTTTATTAACATTTGAAATAGTACATTTTCTGTTATTTTACATACTCATTTCTCTCTATATTATTTAATATATTAGTTCCAACTATTAAAATGTCTTATTAAAAATAAAATAGCAAATAATGTCCCGTGATTAATACCTGTTTTTAGGCAGCACAATACCTGTGGTTTTACTTCAGAACAATTATGAAATGTACTGTAGGTACAGTATGTTGTTTTCAATTGTATTGTAACGTTTAAGTAACCTGAAAGTAATGTGAAATATAATATAAATCTATTATTATTATTCAGCTGAAATTCAAAGAAGGGAAAGAAAATGTGTATTGAATTCTCATACATATGTTTAATTTGAATATACTATTAAGAAAAACATTAATAACAAGCAGCGATGAAAGGGACCTCGCACCCCGGGCTCACCGCCGCCCGGTTGCCTCTGGATGACAGAGAACAGCGAACAATATTAATTTAAGCCGATATATAAAAAACCTAAGAAAAATCACAGATTTATGCCAAATTTCCTCCTGTCAGCAAGTGGCAATATGACTGTGACTCAATATTGGCATGTAGATGTCTTCAGGGAAGGAATCTTACCGTACCTGTGAATTTTCAGGCAAGTCAGACATTGTGTGGTTGAGTTAAAAGCAAAAATACCTTCTGCCAGCAGGTTGCGCTATGACTGTGACTCAATATTGGCATGCAGATGTCTTCAGGAGAGGACTTTTGTCAACCATGTGAAGTTTCAGGCAGATCGGACATTGTTTGGCTTAGTTATTAGCCAAACTACCTTCTGTCAGCAGGTGGCGCTATGACTGTGACTCAAAATTGGCATGTAGATGTCTTCAGGAGAGGGATCTCATCTAACCTGTGAATTTTCAGGCAGATCGGACTTTGTTTGACTGAGTTATAAGTGATTTCCTGTTGCCAGCAGGTGGCGCTATAACTGTAACTGGATATTGGCATGTGGATGTCTTCAGGAGAAGACTTTTATCAACCATGTGAAGTTTCAGGCAGATAGGACTTTGTTTGACTGAGTTATAAGCCAAACTACCTTCTGCTAGCAGGTGGCGCTATGACTGTGACTCAATATTGGCATGTAGATGTCTTCAGGAGAGGACTTTTATCAACCATGTGAAGTTTCAGGCAGATCGGACTTTGTTTGACTGAGTTATAAGCCAAAGTACCTTCTGCCAGCAGGTGGCGCTCTGACTGTGACTCATAATTGGCATGTAGATGTCTTCAGGAGAGGACTCTTATCAAACATGTGAAGTTTCGGGCTGATCGGACTATGTGTGAATGAGTTATAAGCCAAACTACCTTCTGTCAGCAGGTGGCGCTCTGACTGTGACTCAATATTGGCATGTAGATGTCTTCAGGAGAGAACTCTTATCAAACATGTAAAGTTTTGGGCTGATCAGACATTGTGTGAATGAGATATAAGTACTTCCTGTTCCATGGCGAAGCGTTGATGTTTGTCAGTCCGCCACGGATATGCCCCTCGGTGAAAACTCTAGATCTTCACAATATATCATCGCTAGAGCTTTCAGATAACACCACCTAAATTTAGTGCTGATATGATAAAATTTGTGGAAGCAGTTTGTTATGCTGTAAAACACATCACTTCCTGTTGCCAGCAGGTGGCGCTATAACTGTAACTGGATATTGGCATGTAAACGTGTTCAGGTCAGGACTCTTATCATATGTGTAAATTTTGAGGCAGATTGGATAATGCATGACTGAGTTGTAGCAACTTCCTGTTTCATGGCGAATCGTCAAAGTTTGCGAGGCTGCCACGGACACGCCCATCGACGAAAACTATAAAGCTTCGCAATTTAACATCGCCAAGGCCTTTAGACGATAAAACCCAATTTTGGTGTTGATCGGATGAAATCTCTAGGAGGAGTTCGTTCAAATACAACGCCTGGAAACGGCAAAAACACCACTTTTTCGCCGCAGGAAGTTTAAAAATATCAGACTTCCTGTTGGGTTTGAGATATTGCTCTAAGAGACTTTTTAGTATGGTTTGGCATGTTTGAGGTGTGTGCCAATTTTCGTGCGTGTATGTGATTCGTAGCTCGGGGGCTAGTCCGTCACAAGTGCATAGGTGGCACTGTCGAATCATTTTGCCACGCCCACTACCGAAACCTATAACAAATGTAAATTTTCGCCACTTCTGAGGCGTGTGCAAAGTTTTGTCAGTTTTCGGGGATGTTTATCCCCTCAAAATCACGATTCAATCCGCGGAAGAAGAAGAAGAAGAAGAAGAAGAAGAAGAAGAAGAAACGAGCAATTCCAATAGGGGTTTCGGTGCTCGGTCCCTAATAATATCGGTACTGTACGTGAGCCCCTATATCAGAAAAGACCCGTGACCCATTTCCAGGCCGCAACCAGCAAGTTGAGAAGCCCCTTCATTTACTTTGGCTTATTAAACGCTGCTCATCCTCAATCCACTTTCCCCCTTTTGTCTGAGATGATCTAATTGATGTAATGAATTGGATTATCTAATCGGAGGGATCGGGACGGATCCCCCACCCAGCTTTATCTGCACACCGCTTCCTGAGCCGCTTACTTACCACCTGCAATGCATCATGGACCACGGAGACAGCGTTTACTTATTTCACACAAACCATAACGGCTGATGACCCTCCTCAACCCATTGACTAAAGGAATAGTTCACTCAAAATTGATGTTGTAATCACCATTTCCTCACCCTCCAGTCATTCCAAACCTGTTTGAGTTTTTAGATATTTTGTAGACTGTTTGATACAGCCATTGACTTAAAAAAAAAATACATGATGTCAACTGGTTTCCAACATTCTTCAAAACATCTTATTTTTTGCTTAACAGACAAAAATGTAAGTTTTGGAACAAGTGGAGGTTGAGTAAAGGATTCATTTTTTGTTTGAACTGTTCCTTTAATCGACAGTGGAAATTTACTGATAAGATGCTTTTCTTATTTTATATTTAGTTTATTATATATGGTCGAGTTTACACTTTGTATAGCTACATATGTCTTTTGGCCACAAACATGATCTTATTCTGGACACTGCACATCGTGTCCTGATTACTTCCCCAGAAGGTGAAAGACTGGGGTATTTTCCTCACTTTTGTGTGAGAATGAGCTATCTCTTTGGTTGAGCAACACTGCCATCCAGTGTGATTTATATAAAATGCATTTGTTTTAATCAATTTTAAGACTTTTAGGAGGAACCTTAAATTTGTTTAACTGTTTTAAAGGTCAATATTATTAGCCCTCTTATTTTTTTTCTCTCTCAGCAAATATGTTATACCATAACGTGTCTAATTATCACAATTTTCCTAGTTAACCTAATTTATAGTTAAGCCTTTGAGTTGCACTTTTAGCTAAATACTGTATCTAGCAAAATAACTAGTAAAAAATTATGCACTGTCATAATGGCAAAGACAAAATAAATTAGCTATTAATAATCAGTTATAATCTTCTCTCTGTTAAATACCACATTTTTTTTTTTTTAATAATGATAATTTAACAGGAGGGTCAAAAATTCTGGCTTCAACTGTAATATGTATGTATTATAAATAGATGCATAATAAAACTAGATTTAGAAACGTATGCAAATTAGCACATATGTAACTAAACAGTCTCTCATTTTATTATTTTTTATCACATCTAATCCTTGAAATAATACATTATTGAAATATAACTTTTCATGTTTACTGGCCGTGTCTTCACTGTAAAAAATGTTGCCCTATTTTTGATGTTGTTGTTGTTGTTTAATCTAATTAACTCATTCAGTCTTATCAACATACTGTATATCAAGTAAAGTGACAAAAATATGAAGTTAAATATATCTAAAAAAAATTGTTGAAACCGGATTAACCTAAGTTAATTTAACTTAAAAATGTATTTTTTGTCCCATTATTACAGTGTTAGCTTAAAGTTGTAGATTAATAGGTTTTGTTTTTATTTATTTATGCATGTATTTATTTGAGAAACATTATAAATTAATTATTTAAATGTACCCATTGATCTGTATATCATGCATGATTAACTTGATTTAAATGAGCATCATTATCTCTTTAAAACAGCAGAAATCAGTAAGTCAGTAAAATTGGCACTTGGTTTTAGACTGATGAATAATTAAAGGTAAAAGTCGTTGTTACTGATAGACTGTTAATATTTTAATATTCTAATGTTAATATTTAGAAACATTAAGATGTTTGTCAGTATTTTTAAAAGAAGTCACTTCTTTATTATTAAAATGTCAAAACATATTTTTTTATAATAATATTTTTAACCAGTTAATACATTTTACAATATTATTCATTTATTCATTCATGTTTTTTTAGTCTTCAGAATTATGTAAAAAACAAACAAACAATCTGATTATCATCAGTGCTAAAAAATTGGTAGCCTATCACACACAGACATGGACACACACATGCAGTTTGCACACATTAAAGATAAATAAATAAATAAATAAATAAATAAATAAATAAATAAATGTATTGATAATAATAAGAACCATGTGCATCTACAGTAATTAATTAAAATCAGCATTTTATAGAGACATTTCTGAAAAATCATTTGACACTGACTGGATTAATGATGCTCTTCAGCTCTGAATTACATGAATCACATGAAATGCATTGCATTTTAACACACACACACACACACACACACACACACACACACACACACACACACACACATATTCATCGCCTTATTTTCTTTCAAGATGAAAAAAAAACTTAAGAAGATTAGTTTCAAGCAACATTAAAAACTTTTTAACATTGTATGTAATTTTGTCATGAATGCTTTTTTAGCATCGTTAATAGTTATCTAGACGATCTTTCAGAACTCAGGTAGAGTAGCCTAATTATTTCTTCTTTCCAAATGGATTCGTGAGTTCGTGTCATGGTCATGTGATCCTAATCAACAGCGTCCTGGAAATGGCCTTCGTAAATTCTTAACTGGGCTTTTTTGCGTGTGAGAATGAAGTTGCTCAAACGATTCTTCTTACATTTTCTTCATCTTCCAAACAAATCCACCTCGAATTCTTTCAATAATGGCGTTTACGATGGCAGTGAGTTCATCACGACGACACCAGAGACCGCGCGGAAAATGTGACATGCAGCTTTGTCTGAGGTAATTTTTTTGTAACATTTTAATATAGGCTAACTTATGCGAAATACTACTGTATTTCTTCCGTCTTTTTCGACATGCTTTATTAGTTTGAGAATTGTGTTTGTCATTTGTGAATATTGATCAACTTATTGATAATATTAACTTAAGTCAATTAGGTGTTTGAAAACCCTTAAACCTGTAGCCTATATTTTTACTTGACTTTTAGGCTACTTGTCACAAACCCGTTTGAGTTTCTTTCTTCTGTTGAACATACAATATATTCTAAAGTCTAGAAAACTGGTAAGAATTGGCTTTCATATTGTTTGTTTTTCTTACTATTGAAATAGCCTCCTGGTTCCCAACTTAAAAATGATCTTCAACAAACAAACAAACAAACAAACAAACAAACATAAATAAATAAATAAATAAATAAATAAATAAATAAATAAATAAATA
>CAIGQZ010000320.1:17556323-17566389 GCA_903798205.1 Danio tinwini | reverse complement strand
ATAAATAAATAAATAAATAAATAAATAAATAAATAAATAAATAAATAAATAAATAAATAAATAAACAAACAAACAAACAAACAAACAAACAAAGGAACAAAAAGCCTATAAGGTTTAGAAACACTTGAGGCTGAGTAAATTGTCCTTTTTGAGTCAACAATCACTTTAATGTGATGCTACAACCGAGCCTCTAGAGGTCAGTATAACACTAATATTTAGTATGACACTAATATTCATCATTATAACATTTTGTTGTTAACGAAACAACAAATAGTAAAAAAAATAATAATTCCCAGCTTTTGCATACAGTATGTATTCATTGTTTGTGGTGTAAATTACACAGATAAAGTATAACACAATCTTTATGTTGACTAAATGGTTGAATTAACTCAAATAGCATTGTTGACAGCAGTTAGTTTGACATAAGATTTGAAAAGATGCTGTTTAATATTCATTCATTTCTATTGAAAAAAGGTGCTGGAGACACTTGAGCACAGTCTTTTTTTATAGTTCACATGAAATTTACAATCTCATAAAGTGTTCAAAGGGTGATTATACACCTTTGTTTCAAACTATCCATGATTAACTATCAGTATAGATAATTATTTTATACACTGAATAGAGGATTAATCACCACTTTGATGAACCATGACTACTCTTTTTGTTAAATACATGAATGAGAATTGATGATTTGATTGCTATTATAAAGAATTACAAAAAAAATGTGCAATTAAAGGACTGATTGTGCTGAAGAGTTTAGGGACATTTGTGTTATTCTGATTACCATACATACAGAAATATTAGTTATATTAGTGTTATGAGTTATTGTTTATAGGGCTGCACGATATTGGAAAAAAATGACATTGCTAAATTAAATTTTTCTGCAATACAAAAGCAATTTCGCCTAATGACTTGAACAGCTCTATTTGGAATGAATTGACTATATTATAATGATTGGGGTGATTTTGTAGCGCAGTTCATTTGCACAAAATATAGCATAACAGAGTTACAAGTGAAATAAACAGTGCTTTGTTTTCTGTGGAGTCAAACAGTATCCAAGTACAGAAATTGAATTATGATATGTAACTATTCAACGTCTTCCATTTACTAATAAATGTATTATTTTAAATCACATTGATCTTGACAAATGTTAGCATTTCCAGCACCTACGTGCTTCTGAAACTGTCATTTACTTATCCTCCGCTTTTTCCAAATCAGTTTGAAATTCTTTTTTCTAATGAATGCAAAATAAGATATTTTGAAGAATGTTGGAAAGCAGCAGCCATTGTAAGGGTTTCCATCATCCTAGCTGTGTACCAGACTGCATACTTATGCACTATTTTACACCATTTTTAGTATAATAGTGTATTTACACTGGTAATTCTAAAAAGAATAAGTGCACTTTAAATACCCGGAAGATGCACTTATTCAACCTACAAAAAGAAGTGTGGAACGTTGTTAATTACCTTGCGGAAGGGCTAATGGAGAGCTATCGGAAATGGTTATGAGACAGTTTGTTTTTATTTTTTATCTTATGGTTAAAGTGGCTTTGTCTTTTAATGTTTTAAAGAAAATTAAGTGGAAAAAAATCAGCACATTTTAAGATTAGCATTCAAATCAAGGCTGTTGCTATGCTTTTTCTCTTAGGGGCACTATGCTCATGTTTACATTTCACTGACAAGCAATTTGTCTGTCCGCACCAGGCGTGACACGACAGAAACCTTTAGGTTTATAATCTGTTTAATACATATCAAAGCTCTTTAACATTATTAAAAGTGCATGCTGAGTGACTTATATTTGTTTGCAATGAACCACCATTCTAAATATTTGCAAACTATATGATTTATATTAGTTATTTATATTATTTTTGTTGTCTGAGGGAAACTATATGCTTCTGCTTTCAGTATGGCAATAAACTGACATTAGTAGGATTTAAAGCTGGATAACACCTGAAATTATCATTGTCATTGTAGTTTATGATGTTGTTCAGCTGAAATAGAAGTTTTCTAAAATAGAAATTTTGCGTGTCGCAGTGTCAGACAAAAACTCCTTTTATCATGGAAAGGTACCATTCAATGTGTGTCACAGCATCGCGTCATGCTTAGTTAGGACATGGCAAGGTGATACTGCATTTTATTTTGCATAGGCAAGAACATATATCTAACAATGTCTATTACAAGATGTCTCTATACTCATCTGGTAGGCAATTTTACAAGATTATTTGTGTGAGATCATTAAATGTCACTGACTTAGAAAATTATTGAATTTACAATTAGTAAAAAAACAAACAAACATTATTTAGTTAAAAATGTGCTACTGTATATTTAGGATGACACAAAATTCATATATGTCGTTGATTGTATATATACACAGTAGTGCTTCATTTGCGATGCAGCTCCTGTTTTAAAGTGCATTTTGATGTATCACATGAGAAATCAGTGATGGAATGCCAATTTTTGAATAAAAATCTCTTAATTGATGATAATGTTTTTAAACATACTTAAGGTGGATTTGGACTTGTGCGACAAAAGGCTTAATGTGAATAATGGCAGATGGAAATGCATTTTCCAGTTAACCTCTGATGTAACGATCATTTTACTCACTTGACTCCATTATACTTGCCTTGTTTACTGTTGGTTACCAGGTTACCAATACTACAGTCATCTACTCTAACAACTTGATGGAAATGCACCATATTCAAATTTGGGCCTTTTTTAGTTTGAACACATATGTTAGGATGGAATCCAGCTATTGATTTCTATTGTAGTTTTTGTTCTGCTATTCTTCAGAATATCCTATTTTGAGTTCAACAGAAGAAATACGAATTTTCATAAAAATTTAGGACAACTTGAAAATTGTGAGGATTTGTTTATTATTTGTTTTAAGTTCTTTTAGGGGTGATCTGTCCCTTTAATACACATCTATATGATACATTTTTACTACTAATACTACGTTTTCTACTTTATCATTGTTAAACCATGCAATCAACTTACAATTAACTACCCTGGCAGATTCCAACTGTTTGATAACTAGATGACATTGCACATCCCACATGAAATGCTTATTTCAAATGGGTATACCACAGTGTCCATGCTGGAATGATAAATATTGTGTGGTCCTAATTCTATATTTGCATTATTATTATTTGATTTTTTAAGACAATATCTCTACAATAGAGTGTTGACGATGTCACGCAGCTGACAGTAGACATTGTCAGTTGAAGGCAGATGTCATCCTATACAGATGTAAGGTAAAAAATAACACTCCAGATCATAACACTTTGTTTTTTGTCATTTACGAGACCAGCACAATCCATCATCCAAGACCAAAGCAAATGTGGTCGCAATACTTGGGAGGAATGGCTCCCTGCCAATTTTGTTAATACACACAATATTTCTAGTAGTTTCTCATTTTACCCTACTCTTATAAATGTATTTTTAAAGGCCAATTATTACCAAAAAAAAAAAAAAAAAGATAAAGCAGACCAGGTGTCTCAACCCATATTATAGCTTTGAGTATCAAACAGAACATAGCTGTTGTGGAGGCAACAATCATCAGTGGGCTTTTGGTCTTTCACAACAATACAATGTGCGACTTTTAAAGGGCTTTGTCATTTTTTTCCCTTCCCTTTAAATAATTAAAAACATCCATTTAGATTTTGGTTTCCGATGCACCTGCAATTTGATTGTTTACTTTCCCTGGAAACCTGTTGCTTTGTAAACTGCATAAAGTGCTAATTGTGTCTGGCATCAAACATTGGCAATCAGACTAATCTGATTGCGATTCACCTTTGCAGCTGCTTTTGTGTTTGCCAATATGCTGCAACTTTGCTACTGAAAAGCACAGCCAACATCTAATGATTTTAATGACCCACAGTACAGTACAGGGAATTAGCATTTTCCATCATTATAACAGATCCCGCGATGATTAGTAGCAATCATGTTTGGCCACAAGTCTTTTCTGATATGACTGTAGACTGAAGGAGACTAAGAAAACCTCTAGTCTTATTAACTGTGCATAGTTATGATAACCAAGTAAATAGACAAACTCAGACTGTAAAAGAATATTTTTACCCCACCTTATTGCCACTCTTAAAAGGGACAGTTCACCTCAAAAATTTAAATGATCATAATTCATCATTTATTCTCTCTCATTTGGTTTTACCTTTATTAGTGTATTTCTTTCATCAAAAATAAGATATTTTAAAGAATGGTGATTACTGGGACCAAACTGGCGTCCATAGTGAAAGAAAATAATACTATGGAAGTCAGTAGGTCCCAGCAACCAGCAATTTTCAAAATAACTCATTTTGTGTTCAACAATAACAACTCAATTTTTTAACAAGTGAAGGATGAGTCAATGATGGCCATTATATATATTTATTTGGGTGTATTAACACTTTAAGAAGCATTTCGACATTTGAGCTATGCCCATAATCTCATACTGTGAGCAAAAATACAGATTAATGTTTGAGTTAGGAATACATTATGTGCCTAAACATGCTCTGTGCCAAATACAAAGTGTTTTATGCGATGATTTAGTGGCTGCCAAGAGCATGGAACTATTCAAAATCAAGACAGTTTAGAAACAAAACACTCAAAACATGATGAGCAGTTTAACCTTTGCTTATTCAGGTTGAGAACTCTTAAACGCTCAGTCTGTTCCAAACATCATAAATGATTCAGCTGAAGGGTTACTTGAACAGCTATACATGGCAGCTATATTGTTTTTATTCCAAACAAAACTACTGAAAATGCTTTAAATGGGCTTTTAAAATTAATGGTTTTGAGTTTTCATGTTATACTTAATTTTCAGACTGTTCTATGGCTTTTTGACTTGAAAATAACATTTAAGACACAGTTAAATGCTGTATATAAAAGGCCATTATTTTAATACTAAGCCTTTTAAGAGTCACACTGTAAAGAGATCATTGGCGATTCAATTCAATTAGTGATTGGTAAGTGAATGGTCAGTAGTTGGCATTAAGTATTTATTAAGAAAACATTGATGTAGAAATGGATTAAATAATTGCATAATTTCAGCTTTTAATATGATGACTTGGTTATTTTGGACTTGTTTGAAAAAGGGTTAAACCGAAAGGGAGATGGAAACATTTTCTACATAAACTCTGACGTTACCATCATTGTAATTATTCAGCTGTCTCCATTACCTTGCCTTCTTTAATGTTGGTTGCTAGGTTACCAAAACAATAGTGAGCCACTCTAAGACCCCGTTTACACTAATACTTTTTAGTTTTAAAACAGCATTTTAAGATGAAAACGATCCACATCCACACTGCCGTTTCCCCTAACATTTCTGAAAAGTTCTCCACCCATACTATACCACTGAAAACGCACATCACATGACCAAACACACACTCTGGCCATGGACGTCTGAGTTCCAGGCAGTCAGCGGGTGCTTTGAGCATACCTCCCCAGATGAAAGCAGCACACGTCAAACTGTTTATCAAGGATCTTCCACTGAATTTCATCTCACTATGGACCCTTTTCATAAGACTGTCATGACGCGTTTAATGGTCATCTTAATCTTAAATCCTTGAAAAGTTTTAATATTTAGATTTTTAAAAAGTCGTATGAACATTTATATGCATTTACGTATGTAGTATGTCATATTTGCGTCAAATTACAAAAAAATGAATTACCGCTTGTGTGAGGTGTTTCAAATGCTGCGTCTATGGGGCTAAAAGTAAATAAAATGTTATTTTCTCCTCTGGCTGTCATCCTCAGTCTCACACATTTTTCCTTTTTCTGTAAGTCTTTATAACATCAAGAAGTTTTTCTTTTATTATTTGAGCAAACAGAGTGAAAATTATTTGTTGTATCCTCCCATTCACTGCACTCTAAGTTTACCCAGCTATGATGCCTTCCGCTACTGAGAAACCAGGAAATGTGATAAGGGTCTATTGTTGTTAAATGGGATATTTAATTCATCTTGTCTCTATCTAACAACTCTTTGTTCTCCGGAGTTTGTTTTCCATATCAAACTTGCAAAGTCTGATCTTACAAGAAAAGGATGCAAGACTGAACTTTGTACACTAGCCTAAAGGCTCATACACACCAGGACGCTTTTCTTTTGTGTTTATTGGCAGCGTTTTTCAAGACATTTTTCCAGATTCAAACCCAAGCAATTTTCAGTGGCGTCTAGCAGAAGAGTATGCAAAATCACTCCTTGACGTTAGATGGCGCAACAAAACTTTGTTTATGTACTGTATGACACCCGCTTGTAACAGACGAAGAAGACAGAAAGTTGACATGCTTGTTCTTAAAGTTACTGGCGATTTGAACATGCATGGATGGTTCAAGTAGCAGGTCTAGCAATGAAGAAAGGTTCACCAGTGAAATAAGCAGCTCCACGTTCATATCGCCTCTGGGCATCTTCTTCAATGTGCACTCGCATTGACAGTTTTGCGCTTGAGTGCCTCCAAGGGGTGTTTATTGTAACTTCAGCAGCTCTGTACACATGAACAAAAGTGCCAATCTGATTGGTGAAGGTTCAAAATGATGATTTTACGCCTGGCGTTTTGCGCGTTAGTGTGCACGTTCACATTGGCGCCCTTTACTTAGTCACAAGGCGTTTAACCTCGACAGAAACACGAGCAAAAAGCGTCTCAGTGTGCACAGGCCTTTTGAGAAAAAATATTGTGAATAAGCCCTAATCAGATAGGTGAATGTCTGCATCCACGCCTCCATTTTCAGATGTCTCTGTTTTCACCTATCTACAGCGTTTTAAAAAAGATAGCTTGTATGGTAGGTGTAACCATAGCAAAACTTATGCGTTTTAAAACTAAAACATATTAGTGCAAATGGGGCCTAAATTTGAGGCACACTAGAGATTAGGAATGTGAAATTCTGTGGTAAGGTGGAGCAAAAACTGACCTAGCTTGAACTTTGGAATGCAGTTAGTGACATTCAAACTTCAAACATTCAAACTATTGTACAAGCTTGGGTTTCCAGTCTGGTGCATTCACAAGCATATGAATGGAATTTAATAGGGGGAAAAGCATAGTGTGACTGTGGTTTTAAAATTTTGATGGAAATGCATATAGTTTGAATTTAGGATTTTTTGCAACTATTTGGGAACTTTAAAATTGTTTGCATCACGTTATAGTCCCTGACTATTGACTTCTCTAGTATTCATAGTTTTTTTTTTCTATGAATGTCAGTGGCTGCTAGTTTCCACCATTCTTCAGAATATCTTATTTTGCATAATTTCAGTTCAGCTTTTAGGAGGTGTTTTAAAGTTCAGACAGAAGTAAATGCTCCATGATGGCCTCACGTAATTTAGCTGTGAAATGCTAAAGGTTCTGGTTCTGGCCTCCTGTGGCGTTAGATCATAAACATTAATCCTCTGTTAAGCAAATTAATCCATGTCATGGATTAAACAGCATTTTGAAAGAAAAGTACAAAGGCCTACTTTGCAATTTGGGAATCAACCAATTGATGCAGGTGCCTTTCACGCAGAACAGAACATTAATTGCATGACAGCACATTAAATCAAGGGCAGCCCCTATGGATAAAACTAGAGTTGAGTGGCGCCAAGTTGACAAATTTATTTTGTTTAAAGAAAAGACATTTTATAACCCCTTCCCTTTTTACCAGTCCTTAGCTAATATTTAGTTTTCTCCTCCTTTGGCATTATGTGACTGATAAGTATTGCACAGGAAGACCAAGAATATTTATTAGTAAAATAGATAAGGTGAATGTGAAATCAAGATTTTAACCTTAGAAGTGAGAGGAAAACCAAAAATTATTAGATTTGTACTTCAAAAATCAGCTGTGCACTTAATATGCATTGTGTCGCAGTTTCCCCAAAATCATTTTAAAAGTTAATTTGTAGTTTACCCTGTCAACAGTGGTATTCTTTTTTGTTTCTTTTTTTAGCATTTAGTTAAACTTATTTTTAAAAGTTTGTTTTCAGGCCAAATACAGTTTGTCGTCTAAATTTACCAGTAAATGACCCTTACAAATAAACTTGAACTATTACATGGCATAAATCTAAATATGACATTTGAAATTACTGTACACTTCCTGACAAAAGTATTTTAGTCGATCCCAGTTGTAAGAGCAACAAATAGAATCTTGACTTCTAGTTGACCATTTGGAAATGTGACAGAAGTTATACTTATCCAATGAATCATCTGTTTAACTGCATCACAACCATTACAAATACTGCAGAAGACCTATTGGAACCCGTGTGGACCTAAGGTTCACAGTTAAGTTTGATGAGAGAAAATGTGGAGCGTGTGAGAGATCTGCAGAGTGGATGGCAGCATCAACAGCCACAAGACATTTGTGCTGCTCCTTACATTACAAACCACAGGAGAGGGCAAATTCTTCAGCAGCAAAATAGCGCTCCTTATAATTTAGCCTCCACATCAAAGTTCCTGAAAGCAAAGAAGGTTAAGCTGCTCTAGGATTGGCCAGCCCAGTCACCAGACTTGAACATTATTGAGCATGTCTGGGGTAAGATAAAAGAGGAGGCATTGAAGATGAACCCGAAAAATCTTTATGAACTCTGGGAGTCCTGCAAGAACGCATCTTTGCCATTCCAGATGACTTTATTGATAAGTTATTTTGAGTCATTGCAGAGATGTATGGATGCAGTCGTCCAAGCTCATGGGAGTCATACACAATATTAATTATTTTTCCACTGCAGCATGACTTTATATTCTATATTGTACATTATTAATGTTAAGTGACAAGACTTTTGTCTAAGCAAAATCAGACCTTACTGTCTTAATATAATTAATAATCAAGGCATGATCATATTTTATTTCCGTAGAATAAGCATAATCTAGAAGCCTTTGCCTTTCGTATAAGCCACTTCTGATGCCAAATGATCAACTAGAAGTCAAGTTATTATTTGTTGTTCCTAAAACTTGGATCGGCGACAAGATGTTTGTCTAATAGTGTTGTGATGATGTGCCAAAAATTCCCCAACCCAGCCCTAAAAAAGAGAGACTTGTTGCATACTGTAGTCATTTGGCTATGTAAAATGAAATTTTATTTTGCTAGCCCAACTGACAAGACTTCTAAAAAGTTGTTATTAAACAGTGTTATTCAACTGATCACTTGAATGTCAGCACTGTTCTTAAAGGGCTGCGGGTGAACTGTGAATTATGTATCAAGACTCTAAAGCATAATGATGATGACCTATTTCAGTGCCTTTCGTGCTTCCCTGTGTAACTCTTTTCTGGGACAGAAACCTTGATGATTAGTCTGTTGTCACCAACTAAACTAACCTTTTCAATGGCAAAGCGACAAGAAGTCATTTGTTTTGAAAGTTGACCCAAAGGTCAGATGGAATCTAGCGAGAATGCAGCTTAAAAGCTACAGGTACTAAACTAGCACAATAATAAGTTTTTTTTTTCAAAACAAATATCAAAAAACAAAACAAATATCAAAGATATACTCTAGCTAAACAATTCACCATTATTCTATGCAGGTCTACCATTCACTTGGGATGTAGAATGCAGCTGAACAATATTCACTTCAGCCTGAAAAATGGTAATAGTGCGACATAATCTTAACCACATCTCAACAACTCCCTGGACAAACCCTTTAATACAACCTCTCTGGTTTTATTTGGCCATTTTCAAGCTGCAATCAAAATGGGATTTCTGGCATAGGAAGGCCATCGTCTCTAACATCACTCTCTAATCCATTTTTGAGTGGGTGAAGTAGTAGACAAGTCCTGCAGAGTTTTGCTACAACCCTAAGCAAACACTTATGAACAACTTAATCAAGGGGCGGGTGTTACTAGAAAGGTACAGGTAGGTATTTATTTTTTTTTTTATCAAAAGACTCTAGGACAGTTGGAATGAGGGTTACTTGCACAGGACCTGGTATCTGTTCATTAAACTCACTCTCATTTGGGTCACAATTCCAGCATAACCCTTCCAATGAGTTACTTGTACCTCTGAGACAATGCCAAACGGAATTAATGCACTTTGTTTGTTTGTTTGTTTGACTTTATTAATCCTAAAGGGAAATTCACGTCACAGCAGAGCTCTCCATACTAAAATAGATAAAATATGTTACATATA
>CAIGQZ010000320.1:17538043-17551323 GCA_903798205.1 Danio tinwini | reverse complement strand
AGGGTTTAAAAATGCTTATATCCCTGTATTTATTTGGATATATTTGTATATATATTTATGTATCACAAATGTAAAATGTTTCTAATATCGTGCAGCCCTAGTCCAGTAGTCCAGTCGGAGAGCAATTGTGAATAGACAAGCCTCCATTGTCAAAATTTTACATTTCAGTTTATCTGTACTGAAATGGCCACAATTATTTCCAAACTAAAACTGGGTTTTTAGCATTTTTAAACCCTCCATTTTCATGAGTCAAAGAAGCCAGAGTAGTGTGGATGTCAGGCATAACCTTAACGAAATGTATGCTTTTGAAAATGAAAATACACTAGTGTAAACAGCACTTTCCTTCCTTCCTGCTTGTAACGTCTCTAGGCATATAGTATCTTCAAACACAAATGCAACACTTTTGAGCCGATGCAATGTTTATAATTCCAACAACATATTCATGCCTCAATGCTGATATGAGTGTAATGAACAATAATATGCTTTAAAGCAATAGGTCCACTGGTAGCACAAGGACAGTGTGTAGCTTTTACATTTGTGCTTTGTTGATTTACAGTACTTATGGGAGCCTCTAATTCCTGTCCTACAAGTCTACAAAATGGCCCACGCTGCGGCTTAAATCACAAAATTATACAGGGACAATACAACTTCACCCTTAGCAGCTAATCCAAAGCCGTGTAAATGTTTCCATTGTACTGTTGAAGGTTACCAGCAGGTTAGAAACAATCTTGTCTTGTCTCGAGAAGAGGCCTATAAAGCACAGAAAATCAGAAACATCAAGAACAAATCTTTCATACTTGACTCTTTCAGTCACATCCTCTCGCTATTTTCTGAAAATCCTTCACAGCTATTCATAACAGCATTTTCTTTGTAGTTCTTGGATGTGTTTGTAGAGAGCATATATTTATGTTATTCCAGTACCTCAGGTCAGCTGGTTAAGAGAGCTTCTCTGTAAACTTCTATTAACCTTCGGTGACTTCAAACAGGCTGAGCGATCTCCATTCCACTATTCTGCACAAAACTAGTGTACATACATGAACATTCCTTTCATTTTTTTTTTCTTTTAGTAACCTTTAGTCTCCATATATCGTTTTATTTCCAGATTTCATTTATCAACACATAACCAGGCCTGGTGGGCTTTCACATTGTCACTATAGGTAGCATGAACTTATCACTGGGACAAAATTGTCTAGTCTCAAATGGTGCCCCTTAGCCATGTAGCCCCCCCCCCCCCCCATGTTAAATACAAAGCTGGTTGTTTGGCAAATGGTGCATCAAAACGACAAAACCACCACTTGTGAGCTCTTTTCTTAATAATAATGACATTGTTTAAAGAGTCTAAAGGCAAGATTGCTTCTAACCTGTAACTGGTTTAGTGCAGTGGTGTCAAACTTCTTTTTTTCTTTTCTTTCACTTCAGCTTTATGGCTGCCCTCAAAGTGACAGTTATAACTGTAAGATGGTATAAATGTCACTACTGCTTAACATTGTTAAATAATTCTCTCTTTATTTCATTGTAGCATATTCAAGTAACAAAATAAATACAAGTATTTGCATAAATATAAATAAGATTATGTGCGTCTCTGGGTTATTTTATCATAAATTCTTTCCCAGGTTCAGAAAACAACATTTTTCCATCGTAGTAAATAACAAAAATTAATTTTATAAGATACAAGTAATAGGGAATATGCTGAAGGACGGTTAATTTTCAGTAATATACAGTATAAAGTAGGTCTCAGAATGTACAAGAAGCACTGCATTAAATTTCATTTTTTTTGCACGCCATGTCTTTAAAATATGATTATATAATCATTTTACCCCAGCATTTTCAATGGGGTTTCTGTGCTAGCCTGCTGATCCTGACAATATGTGCGTGTAAAAGGCCTTTTAACTTGTTTTAGACTTCAACAACAAAATGAATGCTTAAGTCTATGTAACTGATTATATTTTAATTACATTACAACATTGATGCTGTAAAAGGAACCATATAAAATTGAAAAAAAAGTCAATTAACCATTCACAAGAAGTTCATCAGTAGGGGAAAAAAAACACTAACTTTGCATATACCCTATTAACTTTCTCTATAACATTGTCACAGCTGAGAGAAGCAAAATATGAACAAGTAACTATTTTGAGCTGCCGATGAGTGACAGATGAGACATTTGCAAATGTCAAACAAACCCTGCTTAGTTGAGCTCTAATGTGGAAACACTGCCATCTAGAGATGGCAAGTCACAAAGTTTGTGACTTAAAGTTTAATATAGTCAATATGAACGCTATCTCACTGCAATTCGTACGTTTTTGATTTAGTTGCTAACTTGTAAAAGTTTGTATGATCTCATTCATACAATTAAGTATGATTTGCTTATCCTCCAATGACGATTAGGGGTGGGGTTGGGTGCCACGCCTCCTTTTTAAAATCGTACTGAACTCGTACAAATTCATAGGAATTAGCCACTAAACTGACAAAACTTAAAATAGTTTTGTTTCCTTGTGAGATCAGGCTGTCAATATGCATCAACTTTTCGTTATAATTTTGGGTTCACACTAAACAGCAATCTGCGTCAATCACACATTCCCGTTTGCATCAACTTTTTTTGTAATCTACTCATATAAAACTTAAATTTGCATTTGGTGTAAATTATATGCTCTCACAGACCACATCACATTTTATGGCAAGCAGGATTTGGTTTACGGTCCTTGCATTTGACACATTGTTTAGTGGAATTTATAGATACAAGAAAATGAGCTGGGTCTAAGGATTCTGTTTCAAATCTTGAGTTGAGCAACCAGACAAGAACCTTTTTGTTGCCTGCCCTTTGACTAAAAGATCTGATTAAATCGAAATAAGAGAGTCTGTTGACCCATTTTAACTTTGAGACTGGCATCTATTGCTAAAGTAATTCAAAAAATTGACCAATCCTTAGCAAAGAAATGAAAATTGGATGGAAAATGACTTGTCTTCTATTTAATGGTGTCAATGAAATGCTTACTGGAGTGTTAATGCCCCCTCCCCACAAGTTTTACCTGTCACATAGGATAAAGCAAATAATGATTGTGACAATCATGGCTATTGGAGTTTTGAGTTGTGGCAGCTAGCTTCAGCATATCCAGGTAGTCTGCTTTTATGGCTTTATGTAGATGTTAATGGATGTGACAGATTACATGGGGAAAGGCAATGCTTCCTGGTGTCCCACTGAAAGGTCAACATTCATGTCCACATTAGACTTCTCATTGCAGCTCAGTATGGACCTCCTAGCACACACAGACATGGAGCAAAAGCACTACTGGATATGTTCTCTTCGATCAGTTTTACCTCTTAGTCTCTCTAAAAAGAAGTATCTAGTCCTTCTGCAGAGAAATCTTTCGAGCTGTGACCTCATAATGTTGGATGATCCCCCTTCTGCCATGAGATGAACAGAAAGAGAGAGAGACAACCACCAGACGGACGCTTAGCAGAGGATAACAGTCAGTCAAGAAAATACTAGCACTGCAAGCTTGGCAGTTTCAGGCTTTGAAAGGCCAAATTGTGATATTCTCACACTCTTAGCATTTGAACACACACACACACACACCGCTGTCACACAGAACCTGCATTATTGCATTACTATTACTTAGTTTAAAACTGGAGGCACTTGGTTATATATTCAACTTCATTAATACAGTATATATAAAAATTTTGTTTTATCAATATCAGTTCAGAATATAATAGACTGTTAACCACCTAACAAAAATACAGCAGAAAATCATGATCAAGGAAGGCTAAAATCAAATATATATGTTAGAATTCCCATTAAGCTTACTGACATTTAGGGAAACTTGGTAGCAAATCGGACAATAATCAATTATAACTAACATTAAGATAGCATTTACAGTTAGAGAGACAATATTCAATGCTGTTTCAACATGGTGTTAACATGTTCAAGTGCATCTCTTGTAACCACTTGTGTTCAGATTTCATTGACCCTTCCTTCGTACCGCATCACACCCTGCATCACTTTTGCTGGGAGTAAATGTTCTATTGAATGAATTAATGTATGTTGGATAGAAAGCAAATGAAGATGTGCTGATGGAAAGTATGATTAGGGCTAAAAACTATAAAGCGAGCAGAATCACTGACAAATTGTGCTTTCACACTAAAATGAATAAAATGTTTCTCTTAATTTTTGCATTTGGCTTTAACCTTGCCTACAATGATCCATAAAGGGATAATCAATGCCTTGTTGTACTTTTAAATGCATGGTGTGGAGGCAAAGAACTGCCCGACGCAAAATTAAGGCGATTTGCCAAGTTATAGAAAAATTAAAACAATATTTGCTTTTTGAAGCACAATATTGGACCGCATTTTCTAGTTATGATGTTACATTTCCTAGTCCCCACTTTTAATCAGTCACAGGCAAGAGTGCACGCGAGATCATGTCTGTACATGTAAATGACACAGGCATATCTAATAGCTCATAGTAACGTGTTTAGCTACCTTTTTGCAAGTATTTTTGAGCATATTGCAAGTTGGTTGATCAACTTCAGCTTTCTGATGAAGTACACAATGGTGTCCTCGATCACATAGGGTCAAAGGCTCCAACAACTGCCACTGGTTTGCTATAGTTACTACTAATGTTTGAGGGAAGTGCATTTATTCTGAACTGAGTTTAATCAATTAAGCTTCTCTGCCATTTGTTGCCGAATAGCTTCTTTAAAAATGTTTTTTGTAGTCACATTTTCTGTTCTCAAAAAGCAAAGATAACAAATAATTGATATTAATTATTTTCCTTAATATTATGTGTGATCCTGTCACTAATTTCTCCAGTTTGTGCAACTTTAACAACTCTAGGTATGTGATCTGAAGCCCAAATCTACTAAAATGTATTAGGGATGCTCTTATCAGGATTTTTGCTGCTGATACAGAGTACCGATTCTGATGCTTCAAGCTTTATAATGTCTAAAGCATATTTGTTTTTTGTTTTTTAAGTATGATACTTAAGTGGAGATCTCTCCTTACCTAAGAGAATAAATAAGGGATGTTGCATATAATCCCTTAACATGTCTCTTTTAACATTTAGTGTGGACTTGTGATGGTCAGACACAGGTTTACAGAAAATAATAGATAAAACATGTAAAACAAATGGTAAGAAATGACTAACAGTGCAATTTAGAAACACTGCAAATGATGGAAGAAGAATTCAACATGTCTCAATGAAGAAAAAGTTTGGAAATAAGCTTATAAACTACTACTACTATTGCAATAGCTAGGCCTATGTTAGAGAAGGATATATTATTAAATAAGTAAAAAAAAAAATTTATTCCATTAATATTTCCAGACAGGTTTTTAGCTTGCGATATTATCAAGAACACAGAACATTCAGTCCTTGTATGTAAAAAAGCCTAAATACATGCAAGGCCGTTAAAATATTTGCTTATCTCCAACTCTTGATAGCAGCTCTATGATCGCAGCTCCGGACAGTCACAGCAATTTGATGGGCTGCACTATTCATATTTGACTGTATAAACTGTATAAACATCCCTACGCATCATTTACCTCTAAACGTGTTGTAGCACTGCTGATGAGCACACGTGCGT
Organism: Danio tinwini; assembly: GCA_903798205.1. NCBI lineage: Eukaryota > Metazoa > Chordata > Actinopteri > Cypriniformes > Danionidae > Danio > Danio tinwini. The sequence continues at coordinate 17,545,747 of CAIGQZ010000320.1, read as the reverse complement.
CTTCCTCTGTGTGTAAACCCGTAAACAAACACTTCCGATCGGTTCATGAGATCAGCCAGATTGACGAGTACCGAGTCATACAATGTGATTATCGGCCAATCCCGATGCTTCTGGTTTAGACTACTTCTTAAATATGAGCTAAATCAAAACTATTCTTAAGGTTTTTTTTATTGTTTTTTGTTCAATCCACATAAATTTGTAAAAAAAACAAAAAAAAACAATTAGTTTAACTTAATCCATTTGTGTTGGGACAACATGAAGCAATTCTGCAAGATTCTGCATTTTTACAGTCTAGTGTTCAGTGTGAAAAAGCTATTTGATTGGCTTGTTTGGTGTGCTTCTGGGCAATACATCCCATAATAACCCCATGTTTGGTCAGTAGAGTCGGTGATCTTTTGTGACTGTTTAAACATATCCAATTACTCTATATGAGCGTTTACGGTATGAATAATAATAATAAAAAAAATTCAACTGCCTATTGAAGAAGTGGTCAAAAGTGGACTAGCTCAAAATATTTAACATATTTTAGTTTACATCTGCATTCATGGCCCATTTATGATTGGATTGACAAAAGCACATCTTAATATAAGGTGCAACCAGGGTCTTGTCATTAATCCTTTTTCTACGTTGTCCCAGATCTCTAAAACACTATTAGCTGCTGTGGTTTTTTTCTTTGTCGGTTTCTGTCTGTGTGTGTGATCAGCACAGGATCAATAGTGCAGTGTGATATGTTTGTTGGATGTTCTGTCCTTTCACCCCTCTATGACAGTTCTGGGACAAGCCGATTTTATTTATAGCTCTCGTATTTTTAATAGGGGATGAGTTTTTCTGTCTGGCTGCTTTACCATGAGCCGTGCTTTGATTGCAAAAAGATCACAGCACAAAGGGTTTAATCACGCCGTAACTAAGATTGGTGTTCAATGTGTCACCGTTGACAAAGTCAAAATGAGTTTAAAGGATATTGATTTTTTTTTCCATTATCATACACTCGGTTTCAGTTTTAACTACATTCAACTTGATAAAAAAATAAATAAAAAAATTAGATACTGCTGATATTTTTGTATACAATTTATTTTAGTCATTTTGAAGTATATATAAATAAGATCCTATAAATTTGACTAAAGATCCCAGATCGATTCAAACTCTTCCCTTTACAACAGGGATCTCAGGACGAAGTTTAAATTTTCATTCATATTTTCATTCATATAATAAAATGAAAGGTCAAGCACAGAAACCCTGTCACTGTAGCTATGTTTCCATCCAGCAATTTTTATAAGCATTTTGGATATGTGCATAAAAAATCGGTTGATGGAAATGCTAAGATGCGCATCACTTTTGAAAATAAGCATAACTGAGTATATGCATAAACTACAATGGAAACACTTTTACCGAACAAATCCCAGTATGTGCAATAAAAAAGGTCATGTGATTTTGTTATAAGAGATCATGTGATGATAAAAATGTGTGTGAATGGACAAACCAGCAGGCTGAGCACATTGTAAAACATCTCAAATGTTGTTTTGGTCATTCTAAAACACCGTACCATTTCAGTATTAGTGTTATTATATTATTAATTAACTTCAGAACTGTCAAGAACATCTGTGCTCCATGTCTCATGCCTTCAAATGCCACCATGTATTCATTGCGTGTCGGCATCGTCTTCTGAGGCACAAGTCACGCAGTTTCTCCTACTGCAACAAATTGCGTTTTTACTGTTGATTTTTAGTGGCAGTTATTCAGGAAGTGACAATTTAGTTCTTTTTGACTTGTTGGATGGAAACGCTGCTTTATTCACACGTCATTTATACGATAATCCAGTTTTGCGCATAAAGTTAATTAGCATTTTTGGATGGAAACATAGCTTGTGACTGATGCGTGTTAAAGTACACCTAGGTTACCCCTTTTTCCAGATTTAATATAAGTCTTTTGTGTCCCCAGAATGTGTCTGTAAAGTTTCAGCTCAAAACACGCATCATATTATTTATTATAGCTTTCACTAGATGCTGTTTTATAGCTCTCAATAGATTTTAGCTGTTTTTTGTGTACTGTGCCTTTAAGGCTAGTTCTCCCGGCCCACCGTTTCCACGTGCCTGCCGTGCGTGCCTCAGTCTCCGCCCTCGGCTGCCTCAGACAAGTAACAGACATAAAGAAAGCAGATCTCACGTAAGGTTTGTGACAAACTACAGTAAGAGCTTTATCAATGATTATTTGGTGCATTTGTTGTGTGGAGCTGCAGGATGAGACACACACGATGTCGTTACAGTTCACACACACACACACACACAGACACACACACACAGTGCAGACACACACGCACATATATACAGCGCGCACGTTTAGCTTTGCACTGTCTTTGCACGCTAATGTGACAGGATACAGGTTATTATCCACAGCTGTATGGATATGTTACGTTAATGTACAAAATAAACCTGATTTAACCTCCACAAACCGGGATTGAAGCGTCTTTTATTATTGTTCTGACACACGACTGTGGTGATGAAGTAAAGCTGAAGTAAATTGTTGTAATTCATTACACACATGGACTGTTTTAAAACATTTTAAACTTATCAAACTCACTCTTAATCACATTTGATGATGATTGATGATCCTAAACTGAACAGACCTTTTATTTAGGGTTGATTTGCGCACGTCCTGTCTTGTGCATATGATTACAAACGTTACTACGGAGACATGTTAATACACAGCTGTCAATCAATATTGGTGGGCGGGGGGACCACACTCCTATGTCAAGTTGCGGTCAGTCTCAAAACCGCTCCAATTGGTCCACCATTTTTATGTTGTTAAATTGAAAAAAAAGGACTGGTGTGTTTATATCACCCCAATATGACAGTATATACACTATACCTACACATATGTCTGTCCAAACAGCTTAAAAAAAAGTAGATTTTTCACCATAGGTGCCCTTTAATAAATCAGTTGTGAAAAAAATACCCTCACAAAAACATTGTGGAGTCAAATCAAACAGTGATGTTTTTGTTCTCCCTGTTCTTCCCCTTTTCTTCAAAAAAGAAGAATAGAGGAAATATTTTGTGGGGCGACATGGTGGCTCAGTGGATAGAACTGTCGCCTCACAGCAAAAAGGTCATTGGTTCGAGTCCTGGCTTGAACGGGCTGCCCATGTCAAAGTATGGACACACCAAACAGCAGTATGGAAAAGGTACCAATTGGCAACCCTTCTGCTCTCCCTCATGAAGCAAATCACTGGCTTAATAATAGAGCACATTTCTATTGACTCCAATGTTAAAATACCCAAATTAACAGTAAAAAATTGTTTATTTTATATTAAACCTTAAAATTCGGCATAATTAAAGGGTCACAAAACACCAAAACACATTTTTGAGCTGTTGACAGTCCCACGCTGCTATAAACACTATTAGGACACATATATCTCTCTAAAAAATTAAAATTGGTTGTTGTTGCATTATTTTGAGCAAATTCGTTCTTCCATTTTAAAACAAATTTTTGAAGCTACGTCACAGCGATTAGACACTTGTGTGTAATCCAGCGTAGAGATGGATGTCTGTACCTGCGAGTGCATCGTGACATTTCTGAGTGTGCGGCATCAATTCATGAGAAAGACTTGGTTCAAACCAATCAGCGCACTCTATTGTGTATGCAGTGCAACTTCATTAATTTGCATGATAGTTTCGTTTTACCTGTTACAATGTTCAGACGACAGAGAGACGCCACGTTGGGCTGCCAAAACAAGTAAAAGAACAAGAATTTGGAGACATGGGTCGTCAGTGTTGCATTTAATAATGTGCTGCAACGTAGGGTTTGTTTTCATTTCCCCGCTATGAGAGCGCAGCTGGACTCACGTGTGGATTACAGCGCATGCGGCACGCAACATAAATGAGGGGAGTTTCGTGGCCACTTGAGTCTAGTCAGCTAGGTCTGCTGCTAGTTGTTACATCACCTCAGCTGATTCCGGCTAATTCTAACCTCTGAACTTGGCATATATATTGTATTTTTGCTTTTGTTTTATGTGGCTTTACACAGTCGATTGCCTTTTATTATAGTTCTCAGATGATATGGCATATATAATTGTGCTCACAATTCAATTCAAGATTCAAGTCTGGCCTCCATTTCCCCGTCGAGTTAAATTCTTATATATATTTTATTTATTTGTTATATTTAAGACAATTTATTTATCATTTATAGTTTTATTTAAAACTTGAATGCACTCCAGGATCTGACATATTGATTAGCTGTAGGCTAAAGAACAGTCATCTGAAACGTTGTCGTACAATGTTATGCCTGGATTTCATAAATAGCTTTGCATTTACAAGGACTATATTTGAAGTATTTGGAAGTAATTAGTTTATTTTGCTTCATTAATGTAGTATACAACCAAGAACATGTGGTCAGAACACGAACAAGAAGAATTTAATGAAGTGTTAAGTGTTTCTCTCAAAGAAAAACCCATCTAATCAAGCAGGCATCTTTATTTCTGCTCACTCAACGCCTCTACCTATTTTCAGTTACCCCGGAGTGATGTGTGGTTAATGCGATGACGCATGAACAAGATGGCGATAGTTAACCCTGCCCACTTCACAGACACTACGTCCATATTTTTTATATTCTATGAAAGGTATGCACAAGTCACTGATTTACACTCACATCAAAGTCCTGCACGGGTCCTTTTTTAAACCTGCTTCAGCTTTGCTTGCACATGCAGATTGAAACAAGCATTGCAGGATAGAGACAGCTAGCACCATGATGAGCTTAAATCTTTGTTTAAGTTGTGATAGGAGCATAGAATCGAGTTTTTGATGTCCATCAGTTGCTGCACGTTTGCTTACAATATGACCCACATTCGGCCCACGCCAGTTTGTTACCGACTCTTAAATGACAAGTGATTCATTAATCCACCTGTTACAACAAGTATTCATGGTTTACCTGTACCCACTTGTATGCAGGACTTTGACCCACACAGCAGCGTGTGAAAGGTATGCTGGCACAAATATGCAGACTCGTATTTTAAAAATCAGCGTCGTGGTGAGCATCTCCATTCACACAATGAGTTTCTGAGTTCTAGCATCATTCGAAGTTCGTTCTTCTGAGGTAACCTGAGAACACATTCAGTGCTGCGAGTAGTTTTTAAAGACAGTCCTGGCTCATCATGGTCAAACAACTTGATTAAATTAATTAAAGTGAATCTGACTTAGGGAAATGGATGATTTTGTCATTAACAGTGAAAACTTTAATATAGGCTACTCTTTTATTTTTGATCATACAGTTAATAAGACATTATTCAATACTGTGAATTTTTCAATTATTATTATTTTTTAAATATTATTCATTTATTTGACAAACCAGTTCGTGTTTTGGCACTGAAGCATAGCCTATAGAGGACCTTGTCTTGACACACTTCACTTCACCTTCAATGTTCTTGTTTTTTTTAGATAATTTTTTTTAGATAGATAATCAACCAAAAAAAAAAATGTTAAAGTTAAAAAATTATAGCAAACTAAATTCCTTTAAAAAAGATAAATTTTCCAACAAAAATATATGAAGTTCATTTTATTTTATTTTTTGTGTCCATATGCTGCACAACTGGTCTGCTGTATTGGTGGATGGTTTGTTTTGCTCTATTGAAAATGAGGAATTAAATAATGCTTCACTGTAATTGTATCATAAATCTGTCATATTTGCTACATTGTTGGGCATCTGATTTTTCCTTAGCGGTTAAGTCCTTTCATTTTCACCATCTCGCTTGTGGGAGTGTTTTAATAAGTAAAACTGGCCACAGTTTAGCCTTCATCAAACTGGCAGGAAAATATCAGGCTTGGCTGGAAGGCTGGTTATTTTACGGGCAATGAACAGTATTTATATTACAGATTTAAAAGGATATATCTTAATTAATGTAATCAAAAGCTCTGTTAACATGGTAGACTCTTGATCAGAGTATGGTCTCAATCGTATTAAAATCAGAGTGTTTTAAATTCAGAAGTAAATTCTGAAATTCTGCTGTCCAAATTGGAAGATTCCGCTTAAAAAAATGCACATTCTTAATGAACACATCTGTATGTGAAAAAAAATTATAATAATATTAATCCAACCCATCTGTTTGTGGGAAAAAAGAACCAAAGCTGATTTTTTTTCATGACAGACAAAATTTTTGGAGGCAGTGTTTAAACAAGATTGACACTTGTAAGATTGACACAATGTAAGGTCTATATTAATTTTTACCTTGCAAAATTTTGTGTGGAACTTTCAAACTCTGTGTGCAATGAATGAATTAGTTAACTCTAGTTAATTTATAACTAACATTAGCTAAGAAATCTTAATATAAAGTGTAAATATCTTCTAACATTAGCTAAGAAATCTTAATATAAAGTGTAAATATCTTCTAACATTAGCTAAGTAATTATTATCTAAGTACAGCTATGTAATGTGATTAATTAAATAAAAATAAATATAAGCAGAACTTGGGAAAGGTACTGTATCTAATTGTAATGTCCCCTTGTTTGGTTCTTATTTTTCAGTGATTCAAATTTAATTAACAGTCGTGTGTGCCAAAACGCCTCACTTTAAAACCCCTGAACCGCTCAACCATTGCAATGTTAAACATGTCATCGCAGAAACCAGCGGCCCCAAAAATAGCCAGTGGGACAGCAGGACGTTTCCCAGCAGGCAACACTGTGAACAAAACAGGTCAGCGCTGAAAGAGGTCTGCCACCGCTGCTCATCCAATCCTCCACTCCAAACACCTATGAACTTAATTATCAAATGAATAATTAATGTTTGATTGCACAATTCCCCCTGGCTGTCAACAGAGGATCGTTTATCATAAGATTATAATTCATTACTAATTGGTTTGGCATGAGGGTTTTTCATTAAAATAATTTGCTTATTAAATGTGCAAATTTTGTTAGCTGGAAAGTTTTTTTTTTCTTCAATGATGGCATTTCGATTATGTCGCCCACAATGGCTTAAAACAGTTAAGTGTGCATTGAACGAAATATGAGAGCTAAAAATAGGCCTTAACTTCATAACAATAAAGAGGTCTTTTATTTAAGTGGGTTAGTCAAAGCTGATTAATAGGTACATGTCCCTGTGATCCCGGGTTACAATCAATCAAAGCGCTCCATTGTGAGGATTGAATTAAGGTGAATTTATTTTTAGAAATGAAGACACTTTGGGGTGGAACGTACAGGGATGGTTCAGGTCCTCTAGCTGTCCAACAACTTCATATGAAAACTGTAATTAAATAAGACACAATGTTTGTAATGGTGCATGTTGTAAATAAATTTTAATATGTAATGCGTTGTATTCACAAAATTTCATTTTCTTAAGCATTAAGCTTATTCACTGTCTCCCATTTATGTTGGCTATTGGCTAATAATAATAATGATAAAAATAATAAATGAAATAAATACTTAAAATAACCTGTCATTATATATTAATAAATACATAAAAATACAGAATTGTATTATATTTTAGGAAATAAATAAAAAACAACATACACCTGATCTGTTCTACACCTATTAATTCTGGCAATCACTTTAATTAAATTACTTTGACCCTATTTTAGCCTGAATACATTACTGTCTAAAATATCAGTGAAAGCATATTATGATTGTTTGGGGTTGGGTACTGCAGATTGGGGAGCTAAATGTGCTCCATAGAGCAACATATTTGAACAGTGTTTTTTTATTAGTAAAAGTAATTTAGCTTTTG
>CAIGQZ010000320.1:17486132-17500706 GCA_903798205.1 Danio tinwini | reverse complement strand
TAATAATAATAATAATAATAATAATAATAATAATAATAATAATAATAATAATAATGACTGACTTTACTGTCCTTTCTCAATTTGCAACATAATTTACAATAAATTTACAACTTCTTGATTTAGTAATACTTGATTACTTTTAACTTTGTGTTAATTACCAAATTATTAAGAGATTTGAATGAAACCAAATGTGTGAAAATAAATACTAAGTCATCAGTGCATGTTGTTTGATGGCTTATTGAACACTTTGATGGAAATGATGTCACTCAGAACGTGTGTGTGTGTGTGTGTGTGTGTGTGTGTGTGTTTTGCATAGGTTGGAAGTTTAGTGATTGATTCAAACAATCTTTGTCTAAATGCGCAGTGTGATAGTGTCACATGACGAGGGTTGCACATGAATGGAAAGTGCATCACTACACCTAAAAGCGAGATTTATACATTTGCCTGTTGTATTTTCTGATTTCCAGCTAATCAACACTCTCTCCCTACTGGTGCATCCACATGCATCCAGGTGGAATTTCATCATGAGCAATGTAAAGGGAGCAGAGACATGTAAACGCACAAAACATGTAGAGAAATAAATGACATGTCATCATATTATTGAGTTAAATAACATTAGACTGCTTTTTTATTATTTATAAAAACTATTTTTATAAAAAAGAACAATGTATATACCGGTTCTGTAGGAAATTAACCTTAAACTCCCCCCAAAAAATCAAAAACATATATTTTGTTAGCTCACATTGCTAAGAAAAAAAAGTTTGCCCTTTTAATCCTTAATTCAAATCTGAAAATGCACTTTCTTTTTTTTTTTTTTAAATTGTCAGATTACTTATATCTTAGGAATCGGGCATGGCTAATATATTTAACCACGCTGCTCCAACTATCAGTTTTGACAACAAACAGAAATAGTGAGGAGGAGGAGTCTGTTAGGTTGTAATAACTCTTCTAAATCTTTTTCCTGATCTTTCTGTATGAATGGCTACGTTACTACATCCATTCAGCTTGCAGTAGAAAAAACAAGCTACGCCCACTGTTGTGTCATTTAATATTCTGTTTTTCTCTATATGAAAAAAAAAAAAAATTGTCACAGCTTCCAGTTCATGGGGACAAAAATTACTTTTGTTAAAATATAAACTTGCCATATTCATTTATTTTTTACAATAGCTTGGTGAATGTAATTTCTGATAAAAAAAAAAAAGTGTATATCTTTTTGCAGCATAATGTGTGGCATAGGCTACATGACCTCCATTTAATATAATTCAATATGTTTGTTTTGATTGCATTTGGACTTAACATTGATTCACTAGACAAAATGAGGCAAGATGTAAAAAAAAAAACAAAACATAAAACTTTTAATTGCATGTGCTAATTACACTCAAAAAATAACACTTGTGTTTTTGCGTTACCACCATTTGCCTCACGTCATCCAACACATCTCTTTATCATAGAGTCGATCAGCTTGTTAATTGTGGCCTGTTAAATGTTGGTGTCACGATCACCAGCGATCTACAACCAGAGATCGCTGGTAAACACACTCCCATCCACATGAACTACAAATCTGCCATGTTCATGGACTACATGTTCAGTCATGCCACACACACACACACACACACCTGATGCAAGTCACCAGTGATTGCAAACACAACTGAAGCTGCTCACAAACTGATTACATGGACTATAAGTACTGCTCAAACACAAACACTGTTGCTGAGTCTTGTCTACTGTTTAGTGACACCACAAAGCGTTTTCCTTTACCTTGTCTTGTTATATTCCTGTCTGCTGCCTGCCTTGTGACCATCTGCCCGTTATTTTGACCACGACTTTGGATTGCCCTTATACATCTGTTTGCTCCTGTTATGATCATGACTTGCCTGACCATCCAGCTATTAAACCTGCATGTGGATTCGCACCCGTGTTAACAGTGTCACATGCCTTGACAGTTGGTCCATTTTTTTTTTATTAGCTGTGAGAAGTTGCTGGATATTGGCTGTAACTGGAACACTCTGTTGCATACGCTAATCTCAATGCCATGCTCAATAGATGACATGGTGAGTATGCTGGCCATGCAGGAACTGGAATGCATTCAGCTTCTAGAAATTGTGTACATATCTTTGAAACATGAGGCTGTGCCCATACCCAGTGTTGAGTAAAAAAGCTATATATTACAATTTTATTTATTTAAAAAAATAATAAAATCTTACCCTAAAAATAAAATAAAATGCAAAAGCAACATAAAATATACTTTCCCTTAAAACTAACTAAAGCTTAACCATGCAGTGTACAAGCAGCTTGAGTGATGCATTTAGATTTAATTTAGATTGCAGTATATTACTTTTTTTCTGAATTTTGTCCATACCATAACTCCACCCACCCACATAAAAAATGCAGGATTGCGAAATTATTTAGCAAGCCCTTTATTTTCACATGGTAAACTACTAGTCTTTTTAAAATGGTCTGTTGAACAGTTTCAAGCCATTAAATCTTTTAAAGGGTTTAAAATAGTTTATTCACTTTGCAATGTCAGTTTAAAGCAGGCTTTACTGTTGTAGTTGGTGTTACAGTACATGCAGGTGCTCAGCTATAGCACTGAGTAAATAGGTAATGACATACGACTGGCAAATTATATTGTGTTATCTTGTAAAAGGTGCATTCAGTCCCCTGTTTTAACACATATAGATGAATTCTAAAGTAAAATGTGCGTAAAAAATAAAAGTGTGCTTCACTTCAAGGCAGTTTTATTATCTTGTATGCGACTCCCTGATAAGCAGAGATTGTAGCACTGCAGTATCATTACATCCTTACAGATGTAAGAAATAAATGTAAATGGCTGTTGTCATGACGATCGTGGCAGACGCAGTCAGTGCGTGAACCTAGCACTAGTTTGCGGGATAGCTAAATTGTAGCTAAATCGCGCAAGGAAACTACTTACGAAAGTGAATGCCATGATCATATGAATTGAATACTGACTGATTTAATAACTTTTAATGTACAATCTGAGTAAGTTCTTTAAAGGTCAGCGAGAGGCTTTACTGTTTCAGTGAAGCAAAAGCACACACGGGTAAATGAAAAAGATTTAAGTTTACCTGGCATGCTGGTGTCGCTTTAGATTTGTTGTTTTTATCAGCTATTTCCTCCCCATACGGTTTATGGACACGCGTGCGTGCGTGCGTGCGTGCGTGTGTGATTAATTCCAATATTGATTCTAATTGGATATTTACCAAAATACATCCCTCAGTCACGTTCACGTCTCGTTTATATTAGTGAACGAAAATGTCAGTTTATTTTTATTATAGTTGTTGTCATCACCACTTAATTTTTATTTAGTTTTTGTAGAAATGAAAAAAATTTTGCCAACAAAATTAACACTGGTTCTAGTGGTATCTAGATATTTTGCTGAAAAAGTTGTAGTTTGTACATGTGCCTTTAACTCAAAGCTCAACTTGTTGTTTTTAGCCTAGCTGAACTTAAGCTGTACTTTCCACAATAGCTTTCCCAACACTGCTAAGGGCAAAGTAATCTTTAATGTGCTGCCTAGATGAAGTGTGTGTGCACTTGTGTGTGTGTTGGGGTTCTGGTTGGGGGAGGAGAGGAGGCATTTACAGACACCGCTAAATGTCACCAGGTGCATTAGCATTTAGCCCAACTAGCTGCCTGTCAATCCCATTTTATCTTTCCCCACCCTCTCTTTCAGTTCCCTCCTCCCCCCACACCCATTTTCTTTTTGACCCCTTGATAAGCCAGAAAGAATGAGTGCTTTATCTGAGGCCAGCCACTCCAAGTGATGAGTAATTACTCATCTTTAGCCAAACACACTGCACACACTCTAATTACAGGCCGCACCATCAGCACGTCACTCACTGCGCCTGTGATATTAAGAGTCTGCCTGCCATTTAGAGCTCATAGGTCTAATCCGTCGCTTTGAGCAGTATCTGTATTCATACTCTAAGGGGTCTTTGTGTTTTTTTTGCCATGCTTTTATTAGCACAGGGGAACTGTATTCACACTTAAAGTGTATTTAGTTCACAGTATAATAGTCACATCTATAAAAACTAGACCTCATTAGCAGTGGAATAATTCTGAAAACTGTCAGTCTGCTTTCCTGAGGCAGTGATGTTTTAAAATCTGTTATCAGCCACCATTACTGAGCAAATCACATGGTATAAACTCTCTTTAAGTGGAGCAGAGTTATGCAAATTGCTGCATTGTGCTATTTATTATGGATTCAAAAAAGGGGGACTACAGTGGCATTTTGGAGCGGCATACCAGGACGATACCATGGCTTACCATAGTACATTAATTCAGTAGTCATTTCATGTACATCAGTACCTTGGTACAATACTGGGTACTATTGATAAATGGGTGTTTTTCACCCATATAAATTAAAGTAACATTTTAACAAACTAACACCTATCATCTCATTTTTTTTTTCTTCTCTGAGTTATTTATTTATTTTTTTTCCTGGGCTTTCCTGGTGGTGAACTATTTAACCAGATAAACCACCTAGCAACATGAATCTAGATTTATTATATAATAAAAAAGGCCCACTGTGGGTTCTTCATGTGTATGGGATTTGTTAGTGAGGTGTCGATAAGGCGAAACATGAACAAATATACACAACTTACTAGTGTTGTTGTTTCTCAAGTCTTCAATCAATTCCATTACTCATCCGTCTTTCAGATAAGATGTTAAACTGAGGTCCTAAAAATTCCATGGCACTTCTTATAAAAAGTAGGGGAGTAACCCCAGTTTCCTGGCCAAATTCCCTCCATCGGCCCTTACCGATAATTCAATTCAATTCAATTCAATTCAATTCAATTCAATTCAATTAATCTTTATTTGTATAGCGCTTATACAATGCAGATTGTGTCAAAGCAGCTTCACATGGAAGTTTATAGTGAATTGAAACAGTGTCAGTTCAGTTTTCAGTGTTTAAGTTCAGTTCAGTTTAGCTCAGTTCAGTGTGGTTTAATAATCACTACTGAGAGTCCAAACACTGAAGAGCAATTCCATCGATGCGCAGCTCTACAAATCCCGAACCATGCAAGCCAGTGGCGACAGCGGCGAGGAAAAAACTTCACCAATTGGCGAAAGTGAAGAATTTAAAAAACCTCGAGAGAAACCAGGCTCAGTTGGGCACAACCATTTCTCCTATGGCCAAACATCTTGTGCAGAGCTGCAGTCTAGGCGCAGTAGCTGGACCTCAGCCAAGACGCGTCTGTCCTTGGAGCATCACAGGAATCAGTCTCATGCTCTCCATCATGACCACCACAGCAGCAGCTCAGGATACGGCCTGGTCCAGAAACCTTGGGATCGTCTCGTCGCTGGTCTTGGATCGCATCAGTGGCACTGCATAGTCTAAAGGTCTCGAGATGAGTACCCCCAGGTGGAAATACAGAATAAGGAGAATAATTAGCGTATCTGCTGTTCATAGTGTATATAAACAAGAAGCAAAATCGTGTGTGGGGCACATCATGCGTCATACCGCTATGTAATGCACTGAGTGTATGCTTTGCTAAAAAGATAGGTCTTTAATCTAGTTTTGAAGAGTGAGAGTGTGTCTGAGCCTCGGACATTATCAGGAAGGCTATTCCAGAGTTTAGGGGCCATAAATGAGAAGGCTCGACCTCCTTTACTCGATTTTGCTATTCTAGGTACTACAAGAAGCCCTGAGTTTTGAGATCTTAAAGAGCGGGTTGGATTGTAGCGAGACAAGAGGTGGGTTAGATAAACAGGAGCTAGACTATTTAAGGCTTTATAGGTAAGAAGCAATATTTTAAATTCAATACGAAACTTAACAGGCAGCCAGTGTAAGGAGGATAAAATTGGGTTGATATGATCATATTTTCTAGACCTGGTAAGAACTCTGGCAGCTGCATTTCGTACTAGATGAAGTTTGTTAATAGAGGATGCTGGGCAACCAGCAAACAGAGAATTACAGTAATCCAGCCTAGAAGTCATGAAAGCATGAACTGGAACTGGAATGAAGCATGATGGATAGCATACTTCGCAATTTATCAATATTTCTTAGATGAAAGAAGGCAGTTTTTGTGACATGGGATATATGATTTTTAAAGGTTAAATTGCTGTCTAATATGACACCCAGATCTTTTATAGTAGAGCTAACTCTAACTTTGTATCCCTCTTATTGCAGGTCGAGTTGTGAGAACTGCTGTGTGCAGGATTTAGGCCCAATAAGTAGTAATTCTGTTTTGTCTGAGTTTAAGAGAAGAAAATTGTTGGTCATCCAGTCTTTAACATCTTTAATACACTCAGTTAGCTTAGACAGTTTAGACATCTCATCCGGTTTAATTCATGGCCTCCCAATCATCCCCATCCACTGAATTGGCTCTATCACTGTCTCTCCACTCCACCTATAGCTGTTGTGTGGTGAGCGCACTGACGCCATTGTCCTGTGGCTGCCATTGTATCAAGTGAGTGAGTGAGTGAGTGAGGGTCTCTCCGCACCACCAAGTGGATGCTGCATACTGGTGGTGTGGAGAGACCCTCACTCATGATTGTGAAGCACTTTGGGTGTATGACCATACATGGTAAATGTGCTACGTAAAGTAAATACACACACATATCATTGTGTTTCACACAATTCATCAGCTGTGGATTTCCTTCACATTACAACCAATAATAGAGACACATCTTATGCACGTAATAAATTCTGTAAGGACATTAACATGAGTTAATAATACATTTAAAACATCAGGGGAAAAACTACATTTTTAACTACACTGTTGTTGTGTAGATGTTAACCTATTTCAAAAAAGAAAAAAAAAGAAATTCTGGGAAAACTTTTTCTGTTTTTGGCTACATTATTGTTGTGGAAACACAACAAAACAAAGCCTAAATGTGGGTGTACACAGTGCAAATTCTGATGGTCTGATGGCAAATCATATGTCCGCTCACAAGTGAGTTTATGTAAAAATCATTCAGACCTAGTGAAATACAGTACGACACTATTTCATGACCCTGCAAATTCTGAAGCATTCACAAGAAACTAATCAGACAGGTTTTTTCTTAGCACCATGAAACCAGTACGCATATAGTCACCCCATGTGTGAATTATAAAGTGAATTATAACCTTGGCCACTGTAAACCATAATCTCTGCCCACTCTGTCATGCATGACAGGTCATGCCGTGCTTGCAGATTAGCCAGTTTGTCCTTCTGATTGGTCACCTTCTAATAGATCCATAGTTCAACCACACACACACCTCACAAACTGACATTTGTGACATGTTTGAAAATGATTGAGAGCTTGTAAGCTGCTCTGCTTGTAACTTCCTCTCACATGATACAACTCATGGCCATACAAGCATCAAAGATTTCCATGGGACTTTTCCCAATGGGAAAAAAGCATGTACAAGCTTGTACAAAATCAAAAATTGCCAACGATCTCAAATGTTGGTCTGGAGCCATACAATACACCAGCTAGCACTCAGAACATTATAGCAATCTTTTGGTAATATGGAAAAATATATATTAATAGAAAACCATGAACAAAACTACACTCAAAAAAATAACACATCGGATTAACTCCAAAGTATGAAAACCAAAGTATAACAGTCATTTACTCTTGACATTTTTTTCAGCTGTCCTTAGACACACATTATGAACTACAAACCTGCTCTGCAGACCAGAACCCAGCTCTAATGCATTTACAATGGTAAAAGCGATGATGAAAAAAAAAAAAGAAGCTAAAAATGGTGAACAGTCAAAAGCACAAAAAAAGAGACACTGACAATCTACAGTGGCTTACAATAAAGACACACCACTAGAATTCAAAATCTCACAGTGGCTTCCAAAACAACACAACACAAACTTGACCCTGAAGGTCCATAACAGCACTTCAACACATTTTTAAACCTCCAATTTAATTGAGGGCAGGATTTACATCCAATACATTTTAGCCCCAACTAATAATAATAAAAAAAAAACACTCAAAAAATGTTTGCTGCTTGTTCAAACTGCTTATTTAAAATAAGCTGAAACAACACAATTTTTAGATTTCTTTAAGATAAGACTTATGTTCAGTCTACTTACATTTGTTAAATTTGTTAAGTTAACTTAATCTATTTGTATTGGGGCAACATGAATGAATTGTGTGGAACCCTGCATATATTTTTTTTTACATTAAAGGTCTGATAATATCATGTATGACTAACGTGGTGTGCATTTTGGAGTTTCTTGAAGTTTTCCTAAATGAACGAAGATACATTTTTAAGCATATTTCATGAGTTACATATACAGTTTTTTGAGACTGAACTCAGAACTAATTTTAGGACAGTTATTGCTCACTGAGCAAAGCAGCAAATTACATTTTTGCTAATTAAGCTGCCAGAATCCAAAGCATGGGTGCTTCTACACGGTGGTAATCTCAAAACTCAAAGAATTACATGAAAATCTTTTAAATCTTCAAACTAAAGTGACGAATAAACTCTAACAAGCCTTTCTATTAAATTTAAACACCTAAGATTACTTTTATTATCAACATTTTCCTCTCTTAATTCAATCCCACGCAAAACATACTGGGAACTGCCCCTAACCAGGTAGTTGGACCAACACAATTCCTTCATGTTGTCCCAACACAAAACGCTTAAATTAACTTAATGGTTTGCAAATTGAAATATACCGAACATAAAACAAATAAATTGGCAAAAGAAATTAAAGAATTGTGTTTCAGCTCATTTTAAACAGTTTGAACAAGCAGCGGTAATCATTTTGTAGCAGCAGTAATCCTTTTTGAGTGTATGGAAAACTATTAACATGAAGAAAACCATCAACAACCATAAACAAAACTATGGCAACCACCTAAACACAGCTGTCAATTTTCAATAGCATTTTCCATTTACAATTTTAGAACATTTCCAAGGACTTCAATGACAATTTGGAATTAAGCAGTTGTTATGCTAGCCTAATTGTGTATTATTAATCCTCTAGCCTCTGGTTTTGTTCATCAAGGACGTTTGTTCCCTTTCAGACAGCTTTGATTCCCTGTGGCCAGCGCAGACAATAGACACCAGCATACGTGCGCACACTCACACACCGTCGTGTTTATTTGGGATCAGACAGTACTTTGTATGTCAACAGTGGTTTGCGGGGAGCGAGTGTGGTGCCATCTTGCAGTGGATTTTCCTGATGCCATTAGACAGGATATTGAGTGGCATGGCAGCAAAAGGTTAATTGTGTTTTTATGTGTGTTGAAGTGGCGAATGTAAAATTATTGCATTTCATTAAGCTCTTTAAACAGATAACCACTGCGTCTGGCTACCTCCGGGAGCTTGTAAGATCATCTGGAGCAGCTAGCAGAACTTATCCAGCGGGGTTGCATAACTATTTAGCATTGTCTCATTTTAACAGCTGTTGATATAACACATACACACCTCTGTTTGTCTTTACTAATTAATATAATACATCCATATCAACCTAATCACTTAGAAGAAGTGATGATATGGAATCCAGGCAGTTTCACCCATGAGGTTTTATAGATTTCATTTACTGTAGCTGTGTTGCCCATTTAGCAGATCTAAACATAATGCAGTTTAATAATTATAAAACAATAGGGAGAAAACAAAACAATGCAATGGAGTGTGAATATCTATTATAACAATCAGAGATATATTCACCCATGGCATCATTTTTGCATAACAACATTACATTGCTACTTCGTCATCTTGGAATTCTGAAGTGTCTTTCTGACATGTTTGTCAAAAACTGAGTTATTCATGTATTCTTGTGACAACTTACATTACTATTTTTTACAAAACTGGACCTCTTCCATTCAAGTTCAATACCTCAAAACTACTCGGATAGAAGCTTATAATTCTACAGTGGCAGTGGTTTCAAATAGGGCTATATATATCTCTATAGTAGTTAGTAGTAGTTAATACTTGTTATGATAACCAGCAATCTAGCGGCTACAGTTCACTAAGAACTACAAATTTATTTTCATGCACAACACTTTGTGTTCGCTATGAAAGAAAAAAACATATGAAATGCTTGTCGTAATCATAACTGTAACATGCAATATGATCATATAAATGATGTGTGTGCCGGTTTCACTTTCACTGTCGAGTGCGCTGCTTTCATGGCCATCGTCATGGCAAAAAAACATACATGCAGATCTCCCACGCTGCTCTCAAACAATCACTCTGTGCAACAAACTGAACGTTATTTACAACTTTATTATCTGTTATTCACAGCCTATGCAGGTTCTGTTCACAAAAGTAGACATTTGTGGGCACACAGGCTTACTGTGACACTTTTAACACTATTTTGAGGTGTCCATGTTACTGAGCAATGTACACTTTCAGAAATAAAGGTACACAAGATGTCACTGGGGTGGTACCTTTTCAAAAAGGTGCAAGTTTGTACTTAAAGGGTCCATATTGGTACCTCAAAAGTATATATTAGTATCTAAAAAAATTAAGAGGAACATTTTTGTACTTTTTTGGTACTAATATGTACTCTTTAGATAATAATATGGTCCTTGTTGGTACAAATTTGTATCTTTTGAAAAGGCACCACCCTAGTGACAGCTTGCATACCTTTATTTCTGAGAGTGTATATAAAACATGTGATGACTTGTGCGACTGCCTTTTTGCTTCTCCCGAACTTGAAAATATAATTTCCTGAATCGTAGAGATGCTGGATTAGGATCGTGTGTAGGGTCGAATGGAGATTGCAATCTTTTTCTGATTCATCGTGCAGCTCTAGTTTCAAAGTGATGTTTTTCAGTGACTAGCACAAAAAAAACTGTAATTTTTCTCAGAAAGAGATAAAAGTGAGAAAGGCAAATGGTGGCACTGTTTTATTATGTTGTTAATGCGCTTGACCAAAAAAGCATGTTACCTCAGTCGCGTCTTTTTCATTCTTCAATCAATTGAAAGCAGAGGCAGAAGTGTTGTCAAGACGACTATGGCAAGCTTTTAATGATGGAAGTGAGACTTGTGGTCAAAGTTTCAAGTCATTCAAAGCTGTATGACTTTACAAATCTTAAATATCATAATGCAATAAAAAATTACAATTACTGACAGGAACACTCACGCACAATAAGGCTCAGCTGATTCAGTCGTTTCCTAGTGTCATAAAAAAGGGCACCGCGCTCCTTTTTTTCTTGTCATCAATAAAGGCAGTCATGTTTTTGGAATGGAAAAGCGCGTGCAGTAATAGTAACGTGCAAACACACATGCCTACAGATGTATTTTGTCAAAAAAAGCAAAATGAAAGAAGGATATTTCTGGTCACAGTTTGACACAGAAGAGTTGACAAACCAGCGCTGATGCGGACTGTGCTGCCAATGCCGTGTCATAAGCTCAATAAATAGGCTATTGATGATGATTAAGTGTTCAACAAACAAATCAAACTTTTTTCCATTTGGAAAATTACAGTTATTAATATATACATTTTTAAATAGCCTACATTGTACATAGTACATAGTACAACATAGTTTACTACATATTTACTACATAGTAAAAAATAACAGACCTATAGGTATACATGACAGACGGCATAATCTAACTAAAACATGCTTGCTGTGAACTAGGCTACATTATTTGAGCATTCGTTGTGAAATTGTCCTTTCATTTTTAATATAAAATTTTTCTTTGAAATCTGCAATAGGCTATTGAAATCGTTGGTAAAATAATCAGCTTTTTATTAAGTTTATTAATTAAATCAAATTAAAGCCTGATATTTTCCTGCAGGTTTGATGCAGATTAAACTAAACCGTCTGATGCCAGTTTTACTTAATAATCCCTCTCCAAATCTCGCCGTGAGACAGAGAATGTTCAAAACAACGTCCGCTTATGTCAAGGTCTTATCTTATACCAAAACACAAACTGGTCTGTTTAATCAAATATTAATATATAAAATTACAGTGAAATTTTCACACTTTCAGAGTAGCCTTTATTAGGCTAAATCATTTTCTGATAATAACAATCCATATTGCACCCGTCAGTTTCACCTTTAATTTATTTAATAAACTACTTTGACCACAATGGGCAAGGCTTTAAAACTATTCGCAGCACTTAAAGTATTCACCTTGGAAAATAAACTCAATCTGAAGGATGGGAGAACAAACTCATTGTAAGAATAATCTTACGGAGTGGCGCACGTCACCTCTACGCATGCAGCCGGCACGTGAATGAAAGCTCTTGATGCATCAGAGACAAAGCGCGCATTGCTCCGGTATCTGCAGACATTTTGCAAAACAGCAGCTCAAATGGAAGAAATAAGTGTGTTGAGGATCTGTCCAATGCATCATTGAGGCTTTTCTAATTAAACATTTCTGGTAGGCCTACTTTGTGTGTGAAGAGCAGGTAATAACTCCACAGTGAAGAGCAGTGGTATTTCCACTCCTGTATTGCAAATGCATTCTGATCTAACAGACACAGCAGTGCAAACATGATGATATGAGCTCCTGCTACAGGTCAAAATAAACCCATTTAATGCAAAACTAAATGCAATTCTCCACTAATTATTTAAACTAACAAAAGCAAATAGTCTTAGAGAAAGTTTTTCCTGTTGTCAAATGCGACAAGAAGATTGAATTGTAAATGAATGGAGAATGATTGACAGATGCAGCTGCAAAGTGGCGGGAAGCGCTGAACTTAACATGAATTTAAACACTTAAATATTCATCTGTACTCCACATTAAACTGTAGAATGGCTTCAGAACATTTGGAATATGGTGGGCCTACATGACAACGTTTAAGTGCCTTAAAATAGGCTTCATGGATTAGTTGGCTTATAAACACAGAATATAGCGCACGCGCAAGATCAGATTTGGATCGATACCAGCTGGCCGATACCCGATCCAGCAAGAATATGTGATATCGAACCGATTTCAGATCCAAGTATCAGGATGGCTGCTTCCCTAAGCAATTTAGAAATGAAACTTTGATGAGTGCTAAAATAGTTGATGTTTATTTTACATTTATCGTGATCATAAAGTATTGTGCGAGGAATTATGCTGAGAAGTGTCTTAAATTTAGTTATGCATAAAATAGAGTTAAACATGGATATCAATACTTGGCCCTTTAGATAATCATTTTTTCCTCGCCACTGGCTTGCTTGGATTGGGAGTTGTGGAGCTGAGCATCAATAGATTTGCTCTCCAGTGTTTGAACTTCCAGCTGTGAAATTTAAACCACACTGAACTGAACTATACTGAACTTTAACTCTGAAATCTGGATTTTACTAGAACTTCTATGTTAAGCGTCTTTGACACAATCTACATTGTAAAAGTGCTATATAAATAAACTAGAATTTAATTGAATAAATTAAATACAGTGTGTGTGCGCGCTGATGAAAAAAAAAAAAAAAGAAATCAGACCTGTTGGACCTGTTGTTGTTGGGGTTCGTTTACACTAGCATTGTCATTAAAAAAAAAGGGAAAAAATATTTTTTTAAAAATAAAAACTAAGGATTCACGATATTTGTGACTGCTGAAAATCAACGAATGAAAATGTAATTTTCAACTAAACGGTAAAAATGGCAGAAAATATGAGCTGAATGAAAGTCATGTTGTGCTGCGCTGTCCAGTGTGCCGTAGGGATGCATATATTATAGAGTTTGGTAGTACAATTATAGTCTGAGGAATAGTCATGGTTTCACAGTTATCACGATTATACATTCATTAATTTCAAAACACTGCTAGCTTAGTAAATCACATGAAAATTCCTTATATTTAAAGTGTTGTGTTATTGCTGCTCAGTATCCAAATAATGCAGCACAAAATAATAATAAAAACAAACAATAAAGAATGAGCCTCATCCATTCAACCTCTTTACTTTCTCTTTTACTTCCGTGAAAACCCAGTAGACAAATAAATGAACAATAATAACTAATTGTGCTTTAAAAACTGAGTTATCTCTAAGCACACGTCCTATTCTTATGCCTCATATGGTGATGCATATGTCTCCAAAACTCGACAGGAGGACAAATCTAAACTTGTTTTTATTAAAACAAATATAAATATGCATATAATAAATAATAATAATAATAAAAACCACATTATACAAAAGCAAATTGCCATGAATAACCTGCTGTACATCCTGTGTGTATTAAGCAATGTGTACGCGTTTAAGGCGCATAACCAACGCGCTCTGTGATGGACTATAGATCTGCTTTCAGCTGGTAAGTTGCTCGGTCTATTTTAGTTCCTCAAAATAGCAACGTGCCAACATTGCGCCTTAACACACCTCTTTTCTAGACCGGCACACCCATGAGTCCACAAAGCGGCACAAATGGATTTACTATGTAAACAACGTGGTGCAAAATGGGAAAATTAGGGTTGTGTTGGTCTAAAAATAGCAACAAATCACTCCAAACACGTCTTGCACATTATTGAGCCAGGTGTATGATAGGGCCTAATTTAAATATAAAAAGTCTTACAAAATTATATTAATTATTAAAATAATACAAAGTTATTGCTCAAACTAATTAAGTACATCCAGCTTTTTCAGTTTAGGCCCAGAATTTTCATTTCAGTGCACACCTAATGAAAAAGCTTCTCATCCAGACTTGCTGTTTTATTGGATTTCAGAATAAAAACAGTCTC
>CAIGQZ010000320.1:17463244-17476132 GCA_903798205.1 Danio tinwini | reverse complement strand
GTTACAGTTTCCAACATTTTTGAAAATATCTTTATTTGTGTTCAACTGAAGAAAGAAATTCATGAAGGTTTTAAAGAAGTACAGCATGAGAAAATGATGACAGAATTGTTATTTTTGGGTAAACTATCCCTTTAAGGTTTATACCTAAATGGTCGAATACACGCATAAATGTGTCAAAATGAAATGCTTAGTAATTATTCCCATAAATCCTTGTTTATGTACTAATGAATATAAAAAGACAATAAAAATGCATGTTTAACAATAAATCAGATGTGCATGGCTCTTAAAGTGACAGTGTCCTATATTCCTGCTGTTGACTATGCATATCGTTATTAAACATCTTTAAAAAGTTCTATATGTGAAATATGGATGTGATACTGTGTGACCCCACTCATAATGGTTTAAAGTAACTGATTTTAATTTTGACCAAAATAATCATGATTGTGATTTTTTTTCACCCCATAATCTAGCAACCCTACTGTCTACAAGGTTAAGTGTAGAATTTTTTTTATTTACTATTTTTGACCTTTTAAAAAATCAATTTAATACATTGTGCCCATGTCATTCTACAAATGTGTGTCCTCACAAATCCTCTAAACCAGCACAGACCCACACCCTCCGACCATCAGCAGTCCTCCTACACTGAACACACACACACCCACACACATTAAAACACCATTTTAAGCACTTCCCCCAGGTCTCACAGATTTCATATCAGATCACAATGGTCCTGTACAGCACCAGCGAGTCCCTGGTGCTTAAAGTGCAAAGTGAGTGCGACCTCAATATCCTCCTGAAATAACAACACACATTTAATATGGTCAAGGACTTCGGTGAGTTGAATTCATAAGAGAACGCTTTCTCTTTAGTTATCGGTTTCCATGTCGGCTCTAAGGCATACGCACGTCCAATGTGTTGCTTTTGAACCTATAACCTTGTGGTTCTTGCGTATAAGTGCTGATATTAGTCTGTATCTCACACTCGAATTGGTGGCACCGATTCACCTGGGGCGCTGGATAGCAGCCATGTTGGATTAGGGTGCCATTTTTAATTATCAGCTTCTCTCTCTTTTTTTTTTTGTGTGTGTTTTTTTGTCTTCTCAATTCATTTTTTATCAGCTCTCTTGCTCAGATCTCTTTCTCTGTCTCCTCTTTTATTCTTCTTTATTCTGTCGTATTAGTCTTTGGATTATTTACTTTTATTAATTGATGTTTGGTCTACTGGCTTTTTGTTTTTATATAGCACATTTGTATGTATAGAATTGTTCAAAGTACTGGAGTTGGTTCAATTTTAATTCATTCTTTTTTTTAAGTTGCATTATTTAGTTTAAAGGTTTAGTAGTGTTATGAAATATTACAATACACTTTATGATGCATGTTGTTTATTGTATTATCGTTTTAATGTGTTTTTAGTTCTGTTTAGGCACGCTAAATGCTGTGGTCATTGTCTAAAGATTTTTTGATTAATATATTTAATAGATTTAAAATAACTGCTTTGATCAATTTCTTTATTTAATTATGTTAATTATATTTAATAATTATTATTAATTTTATGTTAACTATATTTAATGTTTTTTACAATGCATTGACATTTACTGTCACATTTGATCAGGTTTGTGCCTTCTTGCTGTACAAACAAATAATAAATAAATGAATAGTGTATTATACTGCTACTAGTAGTACTTCTACACAGCAAATTAACTAAGTAAAATTGACTCAGTTTAGATAGTATTTGGTCCCTCTCTAAATTGAGTTAAAGTTACTCAAGTTAATGAGACAATGAAATAATTAATTAGGTGATGATTGAGCACTATGAACACCTGCTGTTAAGAAGCAGAAACACAGAAGAGAAACACAAAACTACATCTGACTTCAGTCACAGTCTTAGATGAAATCAAATGAAATAAAATATAATACATTGAATCTCTCAAAATCTCAGCAGAGGATCATTAAGCAACTCCACATACAGCAGCTTTACTTTTTACCAAGCTGTTTGCCCATATTTAAAGAGGGACCAAATACTCTCTGTAAATTTTACTCAGATGATTTTACTGTGTACTACTACTACTACTACTACTACTACTACTACTACTACTACCACAAACACTACTGTGAGTTATGTATTTAAAAAGCTTTGACATTTGTATTTACTTTGTTATTATTATTATTATTATTATTATTATTATTATTATTATTATTATTATTATTATTATTATTATTATTATTATTATTAATAGTAGTAGTAGTAGTTGTAGTAGTAGCTGGCAAGGCAGGTTTATTTATATAGCACATTTCATACACAATGGTAATACAAAGTGCTTTACATAAACAAAAATAAAACAAGAACGTTTAAAAAAATGATTAAAAACAGATAAAAATGTGTTAACTTATAAAAGAATGAAAAAGCAAAAAAAAAACTTAATAGTGCAATCTGTCTGATGTAGCACAGTGCTCACTCAGTAAATGCACAGCTAAACAGATGTTTTCTCAGTCTTGATTTGAATGAACCTAATGCAGCAGGGGGTGTAGTAGCGGAAGGTGGATTCACCCTGCTTTAAATGAACTCTTGGAATTTCTGATTTTCTTGATCCTAATGATCTGAGGGATCTGTTAGGTTTGTATTCAGTAAGCATATCTGCAATGTATTGAGATCCTAGGGCATTTGGGGATATATGGACAAGTGATAATACTTTAAAATCTATTCTGAATGTAACTGAAAGCCAATGCAAAGACCTGAGGACAGGTGTGATGTGCTCTGATTTTCTGGTTCTGGTCAGAATCCTGGCAGAAGCGTTCTGGATGAGCTGCAACTGCCTGACTGTCTTTTTAAGAAGGCCAAAAGCGAGGAGCCCATAACTGTAATCCACCCTGCTGCTGATAAAAGCATGAACACGTTTCTCTAAAGCCTGGTTTATACTTATGCGTAGAGTGATCACCGTGACCCATGGCACATGCAATGCGCATAGCTGTGAATTTTTTCCGAACGCTACCTTAATGTACAAGTGGCTCAATCTCACTCATTTTGAGGCGAGAATCAGCGGATGTGCAACATCTTAAATCATAGGGTAAACACAAAACAACAGTTTCCATCTAGAGCTCTTTCACGGAACTTGACACTTGTTAACACTCGCTTCATTGGGCTTGCGTGGCACTCGTCTCCGCCCACACTCGTCAGCGCTACCAAGCCAACCAATCACAGAGCATGTGCCATGCGTTATTGCAATGTGTTACATTTTGTGTGAGGTGCACGTCGTCGATGGCCATGCGACCACACGTAGGCTGTGCCGGAGCATACGTGTGCATTTGACGCAGAAGTAAAAATCTGCCTTAGGTCCTCACTGGACACTAGTGGTCTTTTATCTTAAAATAAATATAATTATTTTATTTATATAATAATGAAAATAAAATAAGAATTGACAGAATTGACCTCTATGTTATGAATGTATTTTATTACAATCAATTGTTCTATTATTCTAAGGGCAAAAATTTACTTTTTTTACACATAATGAAAAAAAAATAATAATAATAAATATACAGATTTTGTCCTGTTATTTATTTATTTTTTGTTTAAATTATGTATATAATATACAATTAAAATAATGACAATCATACATATAGGACATGCTGCCTTACAATAAAATATATTTCATTAAAAATATTTTTTATAAAACATGAAATAAAATTCATCCATTCATTCATTTCCTTCGGCTCAGTCTCTGATTATCAGAGGTCGCCACAGCAGACTTAACCGCCTACTATTCCAGCATGTGTTACGCAGCAGATGTCTTTCCAGCACAACCCTGTACTGGGAAGTTAAAATAAAATTGTCAGCCAAATTATCATCATTTTAAGACATTAAAAGACTGCAAGGATTTTAGTTCATATTTTGCTATTTAATGATTAATATTACACTAACATTGACATAATATATCACTCATATTGACATATTACTTTCCAAAAAGTTATGGTTTTATATATTTTATCTTTGGACGAATGTGATTTTGTACACGTAGAAACAAGCGAGTTCCTTTAGTTTTGTTGTATGTTCACATTCATTTTAATGTGACTCAGAAAGCTGGTTTATCTTCATATATTCCAGACTTCATACAGTGAGACAGCTGTATGTTTGGCAGCGGTTGAAACAGCCAATCTTTTCCATTTGCAGTTCTGTCATCTGTTTGTTTGCTGCAAATCCACAACCTAAGATATTTGGACAGAAAACAGAACTGAAGAGGTGCTGTTCTTCTGAAATCGATTCCCTCTCTCTTCTTAAAAGCCTCTTCAAAACAAGTCATTCCCTTTGGTAAAGTCGTCTGCTACTGAGTTTGTTGTTTGCTATGTATCATAGGGGATCAGACTCCAAGTACAGCGTTGACAGAGACTCGCACTGTAGATCTAAACACTTAAAACACACACAAACTCTGAAACTTGTCTGCGCAATGGCCATTTGCGAGTTGGTAGATCAAACATGGTCGCCTTTGCAAAGCATTATGGGAGATAAAGCATTTGCATAATGTATGTCCTATTTAGCTCCCAAAATAAGTGCCATATACACTCTTTTCAAATACTGATGCTTTGTGTGAATTATGAGAAACTTCTCTTGAAACTGTAAACAATCAATGAATTCATTCAATTTAGAGTTTTGAAAAAAATGGGTTACAATAAGGTGAAAGTATTGTTACTATTTATTTAATCTGTATAAAAATACAACAACTTCTTAACAAGTTACTTTCAGGAGAAATGAAACAAAACCAAATATTCTAAACTGTTAATCTGCTTCAATATTATGAATGTACACTTTTTTCTGTACATTGCATTGTACATTAATGTACACTAGCAGAGCTTTGCATTAAGCATTCGTATGTTTTTTTTTTATTATTTATTTATTGTTTTTTATTTATCAGTCCTAAATTTTTCATTTACTTGTTCCAATATAAAAGTTAATTAACAAAACAAAAACAAACAAAAAAAATGTTTGTTTAATTATTTAACCGTTTCGCACATGATCACACTGGTGTGATCAGTCTAGGCTGTTCCCTAAAGCGTGCTATTACATAGGGCTGGGCGATTTGGCTTAAAATCAAAATTGAACATTTTAACTTTATTATGATTAATGATAATTATTTTATTTTATTGTTTGCCCTCGTAGTTCACTGATGAGTTTTAAACAGTAAATGTGCTCACATATTATAAGTAACTATAATGTGTGTAAACAATGTAAAATACACTCTGATGTCTATGAAGATAATAATAATAAAACTATTTTTTATGTAATTTACATTGTTTTTTATTCACATAATATACACATTGTTTATGTTAATTGAATGTTTACTCTATTCCAATCCCAGTTAAACAGCCACTCAACCACTCATGTTGTAAATCCAGTAGCTCCGATTTCTTCTGCAGCATAGATTAAGGCGGTGACCATCACCCGTCGTAGATTAAACAATATGATCATTAATAAGCTGTTTAAATGACAAAATACATGCTCTTACAGATATTTGGAAATTGTAATCTCACAAACTTTGAACCATTGCAATTATAAATAATGGTCACAATAAAAAATTAAATAAATAAAATCATGCAATGGGGTCAGTTTGCGTATTTTAAAACTAGCATGTGAAAGGATTTTTAGGCCCAATGCCATTTTTATTGTTGTACCCCAACCACTTCCCCTTGGCCCTTGTAGCAGAGTGTGAAAGGGGAGGGCTTCAAAATCTACCCCTAAGAATTGGGACACCAGTACAACACCTGCACACATCATGATATGTCATTGTGAGCTCTTCATGTGATATCGATGATCGCGACTGCTGTAGTTATTTCAGTTGTGTTATGTTTTTTTTTTTGGTATTCATCTTCAGGAAATGAACAAAGGCAACAATATCATGTTATCATAAATATATAATGTGGCAATAAGATCATAACTGTACTGTGCATTTACATTCGACCATGTTTATCTACGTAAACGTATGAAAAGAAAATTAACATTATACCAGACACTGTAAAAAGCTCATTCCCAGCCCCTAGACCTTTCTGACTGAGTATTCGAGTGTCATTGAGTATCACATGTGAAAGTATGCTGTGGGACTACTATACAGAAGCTATAATTATGGATTATAGATAGCGAAACTTATCGTTTTTTTTTTTTTTACATATTTTTTAAGCATGACGGTAAAACACGAACAGGGTTATGAATGTAATAAAACATATGATTGTTTGTTGTAAAAATTCATGATAATTATCAAAAATACTAATTTGTTCATTTCCTGACAACCGGGTTGAGCTATGCTGTCTTGTAGCTGGTGTATTCTGAGGAATTTTGTACCCCTTGTTTTCAAGTGTGGTCCTGGAAAATCTCAGTTTCAGGGGCTATCTAGTCCTTCCCTTTAGCCCTATTGGGATTACAAGTCCAACGGGATCCAAGACCACAACCCAGTTAGTACCATTAGCATTAGGACAATTGCCATTAACATCATTAGCACGCCCTGCCTCCCTTATGCTGGTTTCACACCAAAAGCACAATGAAAAATTTTGTGCCAGGAGCATACATATGAACATTCTATTGTAAAGTTCATCATGCACATTTGCATTCACTTGTGCATATTTAAAGTAATATTACATATTCAGTGTTTCCTCTAGGATTTTTTCCAGCTGTGGCGGCAGGTCTTTTACACAGATCTACCAACTACCTATGGCATTATTTCAATGACAAATATCGTGAGCGCAGTATTACAAGTAGAGATCTCGTTTATGTAATGAGAGCATGCAAATCTCTTTGCTTGAGCGCCGATTTCCTCGGTTCATGCAAAACACTTCTTGCACACCCTGAAATATACACTGCTCAAGTGCAAAGTTTCTTGTGCACTCTCTAATAAATGCTGCTGAAGTGCGATTTGGTGCATTTATAACATGTATGTTTGTTTGCTGGCCTCACGCATTACGCACCTGTCAGTCAGTCAGCATGTCACCTTAAAGGGTTAAACAAATTTTGACGCACAGCACTACTACGGTTACAGAAAAGTTTGTGCTGTTATAATTCACTTACTTTTTAATACGTTTTGGTGCGATTATAACCCGTTATTTAACAAAAGCAACAACTAAATGTTTTGAATGAGAAGCTGTGATGAAGCCGTGGCGGGATGAATTTTGGTGTGGCGCCCCACCATGGAAGAATGAATGTAGAGGAGACCATGACATATTATATTTACAAAATATAGTGCAAATATAGGCAAATTTCCACCGAAATTTTTAAATTTGTTTCAATTGTGTCTTTCGTGCAAGAGCTGAAAATGAGCTTGAGACGAAAAACATTCCTTGGGTAAACTAGAGCTAGTAATGAAGTGCTCTGAGCTTGATGTGAACCAAGCAATAGGTTGGGGACGAACCTAATTGCAGATCTGAAAGAGAGCCAAAGGGTGGCACAGACAGCGCTAGACTATAGGGATATAGTTAAGTAAACAAGAAACAACAAAAAAAGTCATTTAAATAAATAAATAAAAATTAATTAATTAATTAATTCTGATCCTCGTAAGGGATCCTGTAGAGACATTTGAAGCTTCACAGAAACTGCATTTTAGACATGTATTTGCTCATAGAGAATGTGCTATTGTACAGTTTTTTATTAAATAATTCTATAAAATTTTTAATCATTGATTCTTTTTGCAATCCTAGCCTTTTATTGAAAGAAAAAAAGAAGAAAAAAAAAGAAAATTAGCTTGGTAAAATTTCTTTGGTGAAGACACTTGTGTATTGAGTGTCACTTGCGTATGATGTCATTCTGGTGACAATGTGCACATCTAACATTATTTAGGTTAATGATTAATCAATTAGTTGGTCGTTATTTTAAACGATGATGGATGGGAATTCGCGGTAATTGACAATCCCTGGTGTCAATATTGAAGCTACATGTCATAATCCTTCTAATGAGCACTTACTACTCATCATCCAAATTAGGGATTACAAAGAGACAATAATCTTGAGAAAATACCATAAACTCAATATATGTTGTATAGTTTACATTTTCATGATGTACAAAAAAGTCAAAATTTTATTTTATTTTTTTTCCATTATGTATACATATAGACTATTTGTAGCAGTACTTTATTATATGAATTAGTTTGTTTTAGTTCATTTCAATGGAAGATTGCTAAACTGAAAGTGCAAACCATAATTTGAAACTGTAGCCTTGTGTGGATAGAAATATGTTTAAAACAACAACAAAGGTTAGGGGAAATCTGTTTATTGCGGTTTGTTAGATGCAAACACTAACATGCTAACATTTAGAGATGGTGGTATTCAAACATGATTTATGGTAAAAGTTTATTTGAATACTGGATGTTATTAAATCATCAAAAGTGTGAAGTTCATACTTTTAGTCCACAATGAAATTATATGAATCAGTCTGTACATTCTCCTGGGAAGATTCTACTTACGAGTTCAGAAATAATTACAATGTGATGTGTGTTTTGAGTGATTTTAGCAAGAATATAATGGATCTTTTTGTCTTTTTTGAACTTTTTTCAAAGCAGCTTTTTTTGCACTAAGGCAGCAAAAAGAAAGGAAAAGGGTGCATTAAGTGTGTAATTGATGCTTTTTTAGTTTGTCAGCCAGATAGAATGATGCTAAATACCCCATTATGTCGTGGAAGCTTGTTCCCAGATAAACTGGCTAAATGAGAATATTTTCTGCCAAGCTTAAATGGTGTTTTTCATTACCAGTGCACCAAAACTGCACTAAATACAAGTATGACACAAAACTGTGCATTCGACATTGACTATGAAACATTTTTACTCAAATGATAAAACCTCAAATTACACTCTATTATACTTTATTAGGTACACCTGATCAGCTGCTTGTTAACTCTAATTTCTAATCAGCCAATCATATAGCAGCAACTCATGCATTATACATGCATTTAGGCATGTAGACAGGGTCAAGATGATCTACTGCAGTTCAATCCGAGTATCAGAATGGCGAAGAAAGGTGATATGTGGCATGGTTGATGGTGCCAGATAGGCTGGTCTGAGTATTTCAGAATCTGCTGATCTACTGGGATTTTACAGAGAATGTCCAGGCTGGTTTGAGCTGATAGAAAGGCAACAGTAACTCAAGTAACCACTCGTTACAACCGAAAATGCAGAAGATCATCTCTAAACACACAACACGTCAAACCTTGAGGCGGATGGGCTACAGCAGCAGAAGACCACACTGCTTATCTCTCCGGTTAGCGAAGAACAGGAAACTGAGGCTACAATTCACACAGGCTCACCAAAATTGGACAATAGAAGATTAAAAAAACGTTGCCTGGTCTGATGAGTCTCGATTTCTGCTGCAACATTCACATTGTAGGGTCAGAATTTGGCATCAACAACATGAAAGCATGGATCCATCTTGCCTTGTATTAATGGTTCAGGCTGGTGGTATTGGTATAATGGTGTGGGGGATATTTTCTTGCCACACTTTGGGCCCATTAGTACCAATTGAGCATCATGTCAATGCCACAGCCTACCTGAGTATTGTTGCTGACCATGTCTATCCCTTTATGACCACAGTGTACCCATCTTCTGAAGGCTACTTCCAGCAGGATAACACACCATGTCACAAAGCACAAATCATCTCAGACTGGTTTCTTGAACATGCCAATGAGTTCACTGTACTTAAATGGTCTCCACAGTAACCAGAGCTCAATGCAATTGAGCACCTTGGGATGGGGTGGAATTGGAGATTCGCATCATGGATGTGCAGCCGACAAATCTGCAGCAACTGTGTGATCCTATCATGTCAATAAGGACCAAAATCTCTGAGGAATATTCCCAGTAGCTTGTTGAATCTATACTACATAGGATTAAGGCATTTCTAAAAAGCAAGAGGAGTTCCAACTCGGTACTAGTTAAATGTACATAATAATGTGTATAATAGTGTATGTATTGTCACACTAAAAAAAACATTCATTGGATTTACAAAATGTTTTAGGGTAAGTGGTTGTAAACACTTAATATGGACTAAATTTAAACAAACAAATTAGGTTAAACACTACTAAATTTAATTAGTTTGTTAAAAAATGTTGCTCATATAAATTTTTTGTTACCACTTACTGTACATTGTACATTTGTAAATCCAATAACAAATTTTTTCAGTGCAGTTTGTGTAAATTATGGGAAAAGCTAAGTACTGAATACTATTGCTATTGATCATACTGACATGTTTTTATTTGTTCATCTAAGTTTATCATTTTTATATTAATTAATGTATTGATGTTTTTACATAAAAATTAATTCACATAAATATGAGGCATAAAGTACATAAAAGAGCCTCTTTGTCTTGTGAGACAGTTTGAGGAAGTCATTTAACCAGCTCATTGAGTAACTGTCAGTTCTTGATTGTGTGTAGCCCATTTTAGAAGTGCTTTTGTGGAGAGTTTTCTAAGTAGTGTGCAAATGAGGGTTTCACTAGGCTGTACGGATGGAAAAGTTTTGCACCATTAGCTACTATTAGCTTCTTGCATTGAGAGTCCTCTACATTCATTCAATTGCTGCTCCCAAAAAAATATTAACCCGACTCCTGGCTGCTGTGGTAAATTCTCATTTGGAGCTTGAAAAAAAGACTTTCTTTTTTGGGGGGAAAAAAGAGAGGTCAGAGTCTAAAGCAGCGATATGACGGACGGTGCTTTATTGTGTTCAGTGAGAGCTGTAATGGCCGTTGATGTGGGTTTCCCAATTGGCTTTCCCAAGACTGAAGCTTTTTTCGAGTGTGTGGCCCACATACACTGTTTCTATTGTAGGGCCTGTAACTACAGTTATTGCGAGGCCTGTTGGACATCTAACAGCTTAATGGCTGTCCTAGCTGTCAGTCAATTGGCCCCTGTGTAGGCGGGGTCAATCCCAAGAGCCCACAAATGGAAATGGCCATTTGGAGTACAATCACTTCAGTTGGCATCTACTTCACTGCACTACTATATTAGTAGAGGAATACACACATGCACTGTCTACACTCTACACTATCTGGTGACGTTGGTAGTAACAAGCCTCTTTTTGCAAACAGAAACCTACTGGAATTTTTGCTCCGAGATTTAGCTCTATATTGACATTGAGTCATCACATAGTTGCTGTATATTTGTTGGCCTCACATTAATGGTGTGACTGTGGATCCACAGGATCCAGAACATCCTAAAGGTGCTGTATTGGAATGGGATTTGAAAAGTGGGCACACAAATACATTGAACTTACAAAATCAACATATTGAGAAGAAAACAAACAACAATAAATAAACAAATGATGTCCCAGTTTATGTGCAAACCAATAGCCCAGCAAAGCAAGTAAACATTGCTTTTAAGGCTTTATTAATAATCAATTTATTCACTGGTAGTTATGTCACAAAGCAATCACTTGCATATCTAACTGCAGTATTGTCATTGTTACTGTGTATATAAATAAAACTTGTGTTTCCAAGAACCATCATTAGCCAACTAAGGTCGCAAGTTCGTCATTACAAACATAGTTCGTTGATTTCGCGTTTCCCAAATCCATCAAATATTTGCCTACTGCGAGGCAAACTTGTACATTTCCAACTGTTCTTAGAAGCATAGTCCCTTGTTGTGTTCTATTTTCAGTTTATTGACAATTGTGCTCTCGTTGCAGTGCACTTTGAAAACATTTATGCAATTTTAAATGCAGCTGTGGCTCATGGCGAAAGCTATAGGTGACCTATTATTTAAAAGTAGAATTTTACGTCACGTCTCCAAAGCTTGTGAAAACAAACATATATAGCATACATAGCCGTCTTGGTGAACTTCTACCGCTGCACAATAGAAAGCATCCTGACGAACTGTGTTACAATCTGGTATGGAAGCTGCTCTGTTGCTGAGCGTAAGGCGCTGCAGTGGGTGGTGAAAACTGCCCAACGCATCACAGGGACCACACTGCCAGCCATAGAGGACATCCAGAGGAAACACTGTCTGCGCAGAGCACGCAGTATTCTTAAGGATTCCTCTCACCCTGCTCACAGACAGTTTTCTCTCCTGCCTTCTGGCAGGCGCTTCAGGCTCCCCCGGACAAAAACCAGCAGACTAAAGAACAGCTTCTTCCCCAGAGCTGTCTCCCTTTTGAACTCTGCCCCCCACTGACTTTTTGCCCCCCTAATACACTCCCCACTCTCCTCATAACTCAGACTCATTATAATCACTGCACTACTTAACATTTGCACATTTAAAAATTGCACATATTCATTGCACTGATTCACTTATTTGAACTGTACATACCCACTGCACATTTGTAATTATGTACACACCCACTGTACATATACATTTGTAATTATGTTTATCTATCTGCACACTTCTGATTATTAATAGCAACCTGTACATTTATCCATCTATTGTAAATCTGTTCATAGCTAACACAACCTGTATATAATGTTCATAGTACATCCATTTGTAAATATCACCATAGTTTTTCTATAACTGCACTTTATAACTTATACCTATAGCAGACGTATACTTATATTCCCCAAGATGTTTTAAACTATGACGGAGCGGTTCCTAAAAGCAGACACTCCGCAGTGGGATGCTGTTCTTTTATAACATGCTGTTGGATGCTGTTCTTTTATTTGTATCCTGCACTTGCTGCTATTGCACTCCTGGTTAGACCTAAACTGCATTTCGTTTCCTTGTACTTGTACATGTGTAATGAATCTAATCTAATCTAACGCTTTTAATTTATAGTAGGTCATTTATTAAGAAATATATCTGTACTGTAGGCCTATATGACATGGGCCCGTTGGTTAGAACATTTCTGCAGGGAATGTCAAATTGTAAAAGAAGACTTAAAAAAAAATAAAACAATATATTAAATAATAATAATAATAATAATAATAATAATAATAATAATAATAATAA
>CAIGQZ010000320.1:17434405-17449306 GCA_903798205.1 Danio tinwini | reverse complement strand
CACTCTCTCTGCCCCATCTGCTCCCACTCATCTGTCCTTTGCCATTGATTCCTTATGAAATACAGCGCTGTTTATATTCACTCAGCACCCAACATGAGCGCACTGAAAGACATATTGATTTTTCAAGAATCTGTGTGTGTGTGTTTAAGAGCTAAGCAGTATCTTCAACACAATCACAACAGCCCCAAAACTGACACTGACAAACTGGCCTTGACATACACCGTTTCAGGGAATGAGGAAAAAAGAGCCAAGCGTGAGCTTTTAAAGACGCTGATGGAAGAGGAAGGATTTGCTGCTTGTTAAAGAGGCGCTTAAAGAAAAGAGTTACAGTCGCGATATAAAAAAACGGGATCAGATGGAAGGATCGAGCCAGACAGAAAGGTTGTTAATGTGATGAATGCCATGTCCGGGAGACTGGGATGAGAAAGACATTTGGTCTGTCTTCTCTTCTTTTTATTTTCTTCTTTTTTTCCTCCAGTTATTGTCGCAGACTGACCTTTGAGGAGTTTTACAAGTTATTTACAATGGCATGTCTATGCGTCTCTTCTTTATATTGCACATTTTGAGTAGTCCGTCAGTTTAAATATGTGAACCTGGACCACAAAATCTGAATAAATTGATGGATGGTTTGTTATGATAGGACAGTATCTGTGTAAGTAAATATAATATTTTAAAAAGCTTAATGATGTAATTTTATTTGATCTATGACGTGTGATGGACGTTGCAGTTGAGAGATTAGAGCTGCTGGATTTACAACATGTTAATTCATCAACTTCGGCCAACATGCGTGAAAGTACATGCATTTTCCTTTTCGATTATCTCCATAATTTGCATATTAAATTCTTGCACAGCTGCTTTGAAGCCAATGAAACACTAATATTCATGCAGTTCTTTAAGTGTCACCTACTGGATGCGAGTGATTGTTTTTTTTTTATGATTTCAGCATGTTATGTAGCATGATTTCCCAAAGATTTAGTCAAATTATGTTTTTAAGCTACATTTTGGAATTATTATTATAATCTACTAGGGATGTGACGAAGAGAAATGTTTTCTTGTGAGTTGTGATGTTATGATGGAGCGTGAGGGTGAGTTAAGCACTGATGATTGGGAGGCAGGATTGGATTTGAACCATACATCAAATGCTTTGCACACACCTGGCAACCCGGGCTGCTTTTGTGTTGCGCGTCACTGGTTTGCTTGGGCAGGTGTGATGTAATCACTTTTTTCACCAGAGTTCAAAGTTCTGTGTCCAAAAGCAGAGGCTGCTACAACTGCTGCCACACACATTAACCACAACTCATAACCATGTGATGAAATAGCACTTTAGATATGTTTAAAGTAAAATCGTCGTTAACACAAATCGATTTAAGACATGTGGAGTATTCCTATTTTAGTGGCATTATCGAAGTGCAGTACAGGCATGTCAATGCCATAATCAAACTATTACCATTGTGTAGGACTTTGTCACATTTTGCGACAGGCTTTTTCATATACACTTGACACTATTCTCTGCACCTACAGAGTAAGTAAAGGACCATAGACAAATTCTCCTCCTAATGCGCTTACACCAATGTGCCGCACACCTGCTTTTGAGTGAAGGTCTCGATTGTTAGATCGCCCCCTGGGGGCAGGCTGCAGTACAAGTCATAAAGCCCATCTTCTCCGTGTTAATGAGAGTTGAAAAAAAAATAATCACACTTGCAATAAAATGTTCAATTATGGCACTGGTTATCGCGCTGATATAGGTGCAGATCTTAATTTTTGTAAAGAGTATGTTTTTAGCAGTAATTTAATGCTGGGCGTGTCATCATGGTTGACAGCTGTGATTGACAGTTTCTCAAAGCAGACGTCGAAAGCTTCAGGAGGAGAAGAAAGTGTTATTTTTCAATTTCTGTGTTATTTTACCATGATAAAATGAGTTCAGCAGTAAACTATACTTTCTGACATACAGGATCTGGTGGATCACTGTTTTGGATCACTGTTCGGTAAGGTCAGGGCTTTATCGGGCTTTATTAGTTTGCTGATACTTGCCTAATCTAGCCATGATGGGAAAAATACAGGTGATCGCTATCTAGCAGTAATTCTCTTCATGGGTCTGAAAACTAATGTTAGCCAACACCTACATTGATCTCCTGTGAGGTTATTTGTGCTTGATTTAAAGGACGTCTCTGCATTTTGAGTTTCGGCATGTTATTGAGTCAATCTACTGATTTTGCTGTTATAAAATATGAATGTACTAGAAACCGAATCTTAAATAACAAATAGAACTGTAAATGTTATATATTATTTATATACATCATTTACAGTTGGCTTTTTATTTAAAGACACTCCTAATAAACATTTAAATAAATGTAAATTCCTCTTTGCCAGATATAATGAAGGCATTGAATAAACCAAATGAAAATTGAGGCAAAAAATAATAAACAATATACAAGCGATGTTCAGCAGCTGATAGACTTCAGTTGATGCATTACTATTGCGAAGTTTATTGTACAAATTGACGAGGATTATTTTATATAGTGCAGGGATAGCATGTGGAAATATCCTGTTGATATTTAGAAATCTTGCTGTATTTATCTTTTAAACTCACGTTTTTTCCCGCATGGTAAATCGTTATCTATGGTGTGTATAGTTATAGAGGTAAAGTTGGTTTTATATTTGCACATTTGTTCATTTAGCAGTCTCTATATTGTTTACCATGTTACTAAATATTCGATCGGAATTAGCATGCAAGTATAACTTCTTAACAACATTAACACTATCTAATTCACTGTGAACAATGTTGTACTTTGATAGTCATTTGCAGCTAATATGATTTCCCCATTTAGAATTGGCAAAGAATACTTTTCTGAAATTATATTATTAAGGAGAACATCTGAATATCCGAATATAAAACCAACTTTACCTCTATTGTATATTTTGGGTCATGTTGATTGCAAATTAAAAATAAAAACCTTTCTAAAAATGTATGTGTTGTTTATATGTTATTGTTCATATTTTACAAGTGTTATTTCTTTCCCTGTGAAGATAACAAATACCAACAACCCTGTTATAAGAGAAATATTTTTTTTGTGCTCATATTATAACAGCTTACATCACACAGTTTTTAAATCGTATATTATTATTACTTGTTTTTAAATGTAAGTGTTGTAGTGCAGACACCGGTGGTCAAGTGAGAAATTCGGGGGCGTGGTTGATTTAACATCAAGCGTTTGGTTGGAAGCTTGGTTCTGCAGCTCCGCCTCTGGCTCCATCAGGCAGTCCTTCTGCACATGCTCCTGTCTTTTGCGATAGTTTGTGCCTGTCACAAGGCGTTTTGCCTTCAAAGCATTCAATGGGAAAAGGGGCTGTCGCATCGTCTATATTTTACACAATGGTGTACACACAATGAACTCCTGGAGTAGCACACCCATCATTAATATCATCATCATCACTGAACACACGTTTATGGTGTCTGGAAAAAAAAAGACATATTTTTTTTCGGGTGCAGTATCTCCATTACATGTTGTTTCAAACTCCATTAAAAACTGCTATCAGTCCTTACTTCATATTCGCATCCAGTAGCTCAGAGTTTGTCATAGGGGCATAAAATGTTGCTGATTAAAAGTGTAACTGCCTAAAAATGAAATACCAAAAACTTTAAATGAAAATGTAAAACTTGTAAGGTTTTCTTATGTGAAATTATAAAGGGCAGAAGCCTGTCAGTAGAGTTTATAACAAAAAAAACATACATAAACTTTCATTACAAGTTGATTAAAGAAAAAAATCACCTAAATTGTTTTGCATGTTGTGATATTTTTTTCAGTTAAATAAAAATCAATTTTCCATATATATTAGCAAATGTTATGCTAATATTTAATCTAAACATTATTTTGCGTTCATATAATTGCAAGATATTTTGCAGTGTTACAGCATAGAATTTATAAAATAGCATTCATTACAAGTTTATTTAAATATAGCACCTAAATAGTTTTGCGTGTTGTGATATATATATATATATATATATATATATATATATATATATATATATATATTATTATTATTATTTTTTTCAGTTGGATAGAAGTCTATTTTCCATTCATATATTTCACCATTGAAGATTTCTTAAATTGTGTAAAAATCTCATCTCGTCTTCTCATTCTCGTGAACCCAATCTTGTGTCTCGTCTTGCCTCGAGGAATAAGCATCTCATCACACCCCTGAAATTTAACATTTTTTTAAAGAAATGGCTAATAATCTGTTGTTTCAACTGTTTCAATAACTTGATCTCAGTACAATAGCAGTTTTTTTTTTTTTCTAAATCACTTTGTTCTTCATCTATTTTTGTGGTTGTTGCTGTTGGAAACTTTGTTGCTAAACTTACTGGGACTTGTCACAGCATTTACATGTTGCTTTTCTGGTGATTTGATTTTATCGCCCTCATTTGTAGGTCACTTTGAATAAAAACATTTTGCTAAATGGGAAAAAAATCATATAAATGCAAATGCGCGATCTAATTTAAATCATTAATTGGCCAAGCTAATATATGTAACATCTTTGTGTGTGAATGGTGACTCAAGTTCAGTGGTTGCCTCAAATTTTTAACCACTGCAAATAATTCAACCTGTGATATAGCAAATAAACACCTCATACACATACATTTGACATTTTTCTAGTTTCAGCCATTAAAAAAATATGAAAGAGAAGGGAAAAAGGAAAACACTTAAGGTTAAGTAACGATTCACACCATTTACTACTGGCTTATTAACTGGCTATTATTGAGATATCAATTGTTTGTAAGCACTTATAAAGTATCTTTTTTATACTGTACAGTATATCTTGTTTTACATCACTATTCAATGTCTAAACCCAACTATTTCTTTACACTTTAAACGTGCTTGGTTCCACACAATCCCTTCATGTTGTCCCAACACAAGTCGATTAAGTTAGCCAAATTGTTTTTTAAAATTTGATTGAACTAGGGCTGGGCCATAAAATCGGTATCTGTATTTATTGACCGAACAGCATTGTTGATATTGTTAAAAAAAAATAATAATCAAAGGTTTGATAAAAAGTTTCGGTATGAAGGCCAATAAGCTTAAGGTGTAAGTTTGTCATTTCCAATGGAGGTGTGTGACTTAAACGACGCACACATGTTGTGCAAGCGGCAGACATGTGAGGTGAACGCATTTTCCAGGTACACCTAGTTGAAAAAACATCAGAACTTTTCCGAATGCCATGAGCGCACTGCAATTCATGTAAGTAGAACTAACCAATCTGCTTTACTCTTTGTATGGAATATACACATTTCAGTAATGACAGTAAACTAATTACCTCAAACAAACACATTGCAGCCAAACACTGCAGTGCTTTTTACTTTTTTCCATTAACTTGCATCGGAGCTGCAGAAATGGTTTGTCATCGTCTGTGAAAACGGCTGATGGTCGCCAAGTTACGAGAGTCACCATAGAAAATGCTGAAGGAAACCATGCGCTCCCGCTTGTCACCTCAGGTCAGAATGACAACACACGCAAAAATGAGTGCCGTATAGCAGCAGTGGAGATGTTGCCAGAGTGGCTTTTTGGTTTCTTTTCTTGTTCATCCCAGCCACTAGCATCTGAATGTTTTTTTTGCATTGGGGGTAATATAGTCATTCAACTTCACAATTTGTAATGTTGCAATATGGATGTCGCCAGAGTGGCTTTTTGGTTTCTTTTCTTGTGCATCCTAGCCACTAGCATCTGAACGATTTTTATTTATTTTTTTTTACATAGGGGGTAATATAGTCATTGAACTTCACAGTTTGTAATGTTGTAATATGTGTTTGGATAATAATGGTTGGTTCCTTTACTTGAAAGCTCAGATTTGAGTTTACTGTGTCATTATTATTGACACCTTACAGATATTGACTTACCTTTACCATTGCACACAATTTGTAATACTTTATCAAGTTTAAGAGTCTCTTTTACGCCTATGTTTATTTTATTACAAAGAGATTAAATATTTAGTTTAAATATTTTTGGTTTTGACTATTAAAACTATTTGCCTTAGTAATGTTGGTAAATTGAAATAAACTGGTTGAACTAAAAATAAATCCTAATAAATCCTTTTTTTTTTGCAATATCGCCCAGCGCTAGATTGAACATAACAATTAAGTTGTCCCTTTAAAAACAAAAAAAGAAACTCAAGAATTGTTTTGTTTCATTTTCAATAATACAAAAAAATTATTTTGAGTGTACTAACTATTACTTAACAGATAATTAGTAGCTTTTTATGAGCTTAAACTCCTAGTTAATGGTTTGTTAATATCATTACTTTGTACATTAAATTAAGGTGTGACCAAAAAAATGGAATTCAGTATTGCAATCACTGATTTTATACAAAAATTATATCCCATGAAACACCATGAAACATCAAGATTGCTACACTTATAATTGTTAGCAAGGCTAGCTTGTTAGCCTGGTTCGTTTTGCTCGGTGTCAGATCTCTTCTCTCTCTTTCATCTTCCCCGTCAACAATCGGCGCCTGATGGAAATTGGAAGAAGGTTATGTAAACAAGCAACCCAGCTGCGTTCTGATTGGCTCCTCTAAAGCCGCAACCTCATGCAATTGGCCATCACCTCTGAACTTCTCTGAAAGTCTGCGCTGATGAGCAAAAGCCACAGAACGATCTTGGTGTTTGTGGCTCTGGCTTCTCCTTTGTTTCCCGCCGTTCCTATTTTCCTTTCATTTAAGTTCAATAAAGTGCCGCACGGATCCGTTCAGTCAACAAACCGTGTCGCCCCCAGCCTTGGCTCTCATAGTCTCTCTGTCGGAAAAAGAGCGGCTTTATACTGATCTGTTCAAAGCGCACGGTGATTAATTTAAAGACAGATAGAGAGACAGACAGTGACTGACGCGGGCATCAAAAGACGAGCGCAGCTGAACTGACGGAGTGGATGCCAACTTCTGAATCAATGCTTAAAAGAAAAAGAGAAGGAGAAAGGGAAAGAGTGGCCCTGTTTCTCCTCCCTCAGCTTGCTTTTCTGATGTATCTGTCTTCATAAAACAAGGAGGCTGGTTTTAATCTTCTGACGCTGGTGTGAAATTATGAAACGGTGTGTGTGTGTGAGAGAGAGAGAGAGAGAGAGAGCGGGGGTGGCAAGGTCTTTTTTGTGTTTTCTGAATGATTAGGTTTTATTGAAGCTCTTTTGGCTTGTGAAGAGATTGTCACTGCTGTTTATGCATAATGTCTGCAATATTTTTTATTACTGTATTATTTTATTTCATTGTTGTAATATTTTTGAATATGCACATTTCTGAATATTCAAATATTAGATTAGATTAGATTAGATTCAACTTTATTGTCATCACACATGTACAAGTACAAGGAAACAAAATGCAGTTTAGGTCTAACCAGGAGTGCAATAGCAGCAAGTGCAGAATACAGGTATAAGTTATAAAGTGCAGTTATAGAAAAACTATGGTGATATTTACAAATGGATGTACTATCAACATTATATACAGGTTGTGTTAGCTATGAACAGAGATTTACAATAGATGAATAAATGTACAGGTTGCTATTAATAATCAGAAGTGTGCAGATAGATAAACATAATTACAAATGTATATGTACAGTGGATGTGTACATAATTTACAAATGTACATGTGCAGTAGGTGTGTACAGTTCAAATAAATGAATCAGTGCAATGAATATGTGCAATTTTTAAATGTGCAAATGTTAAGTAGTGCAGTGATTATGATGAGTCTGAGTTATGAGGAGAGGAGAGTGGGATGTATTAGGGGGGCAAAAAGTCAGTGGGGAGCAGAGTTCAAGAGGGAGACAGCTCTGGGGAAGAAGCTGTTCTTTAGTCTGCTGGTTTTTGTCCGGGGGAGCCTGAAGCGCCTGCCAGAAGGCAGGAGAGAAAACAGTCTGTGAGCAGGGTGAGAGGAATTTTTAAGAATACTGCGTGCTCGGCGCAGACAGTGTTTCCTCTGGATGTCCTCTATGGCTGGCAGAGTGGTCCCTGTGATGCGTTGGGCAGTTTTCACCACCCGCTGCAGTGCCTTACGCTCCGCAACAGAGCAGCTTCCATACCAGACTGTGACACAGTTCGTCAGGATGCTTTCTATTGTGCAGCGGTAGAAGTTCACCAAGACGGCTGATGACAG
Source organism: Danio tinwini (assembly GCA_903798205.1). Taxonomy (NCBI): domain Eukaryota; kingdom Metazoa; phylum Chordata; class Actinopteri; order Cypriniformes; family Danionidae; genus Danio; species Danio tinwini. The sequence continues at coordinate 17,441,176 of CAIGQZ010000320.1, read as the reverse complement.
CTGGTTCTTCTTAAGTTGCCTTAAGAAAAATAGGCGCTGGTGAGCCTTCTTGACCAGGCTGGAGGTGTTGGTGGTCCAGGAAAGGTCCTTGGAGATGTGGGTCCCCAGGAACTTGAAGGATGATACAGGCTCGACGGCCATCTCATTGATGTAGATGGGATCATGTGAGCCTGTTCGTCCCTTCCTGAAGTCCACAATGAGCTCCTTGGTCTTGTCGGTGTTAAGGAGCAGATTATTGTTGGTGCACCACGTGGCCAGATGCTGTATCTCCTCCCTGTAGGCAGTCTCATCATTGTTGCTGATTAGACCAATCACTGTGGTGTCATCTGCAAATTTGATGATGGCGTTGGATCTGTTCACAGGCCTACAGTCGATGGTGAAAAGGGAGTAGAGGAAAGGGCTCAGCACACAGCCCTGTGGTACACCAGTGTTGAGTGTGACGGTGGTGGAGCAAATGTGGTCTGATCTAACATTCTAAGGTCTGTTAGTCAGAAAGTCCATAACCCAGTTACAGAGAGACGTGTCTATACCCAGGTCTCTAAGTTTGATCATTAACTTAGAGGGTATGACAGTGTTGAATGCTGAGCTGAAGTCAACAAACAGCATTCGTGCATAAGTGTTTTTATTGTCCAGGTGTGTGAGTACAGAGTGCAGTGCTATGGAGACTGCATCTTCTGTGCTCCTGTTGCCACGGTAGGCAAACTGATATGGGTCCAGTGTGGATGGCAGAGAGTCTTTCAGATGTGCCAGGACCAACCGCTCGAAGCACTTCATGATAATGGGTGTGAGTGCTACCGGGCGGTAGTCATTCAGGCATGTTGGGCTGGAGTGTTTCGGCACTGGCACAATAGAGGTGGTTTTAAAGCATGTTGGCACAGCTGCTAGGTTAAGGGACAGGTTGAAAATGTCTGTGAATACCCCAGCGAGCTGTTCTGCACATGCTTTGAGGACACGCCCAGGAATACCGTCTGGTCCAGCAGCCTTACGCACATTGATCCGACTCAGTGCAGTGTAGACTTCTGAGGAGGTGAGTGTAATGGGTGAGTGGTCGGTTGAGGAAGTGATCCTGATGTAGGGTTCATTATTGTCTCTTTCAAAGCTTAATTTATTAAAAAAATAAAGTATATACAGTAAAATACTATTCAGTGATTGTGTCTTGCCATAATACCTCCACCATGGTGTTATTCTGCTGTGAAAACCACAATGTCTTTGTAGATATAATTTGATGAATCATTCCTAGGTCTCTGTATGCGAATTAAAACGGCAGGTAACAGATTAAAAGACATAAAAATGACACACGAAATCACATTTTCCCAAGCAGCCGGCTCATTACACCAGACAGATGTGTCTTTATGTCATCCGACCCTCTCAGAGACCGAAAGAGATGGAGAATATGCAAAAAGGGAGGCTCGAACGCATACTTTTAATGGATATTTAAAGGGTAAGTCAAAGACCCGCAGAAATTACAAACGTTTCCAAGAGGTCACTAGAAAAAAAGCGGTTAATGAAACGAACGTTAAACGTATCTGTGAAATGTTTCCTTTCAAAACACTCCATTCTTCTTGTCATTTCCTCGGCTAATACCTTTTTCTGAATTAAAACAGCCCGAAAGGTTATCGTAATCCAATTTCAAAGACAATAGCCTTCCGGGACCCTTTCGAAGCAACGCTGGAGCCATCGGCGTTCGGATCAGGATTGCTTCCCGTGCTCGCCGAGTGTAGATTACAACAGAGAGGGAAATAATTATGTCTTTGCATGAGAGGGAGACAGAAATATCCCTTTGACTTATTGAAGATGGCAGAGCAGCATTTGCTTTCATATGCACCGAGAGTCTGTGTCTTGAAGCAGTAAACAAGGAGGAATCTTTTTGTCCGTCTTCCCTGTCTAATGCAATATCGCAGTTGTAAACAGAAGCTGTGGTCTTTAATGAAGTCGTAGCTTTTGGTCTGGGCTGACGGGGGAGGATGCGGATGCTGCTATTGCGCTGATTAAACCACAGGCCTCGGGTGCGAAAATTAAGCCAGGTTTTAGATTTGGTCCATGGCGAGAAATGTTTTTAAAAAGGCGGGTTGTTAAATGAGTTGCCAAACACAGACATGTTCTTTTGTTATTCAGTTGATCTGTTCTTTTAGTTAGTGTGCTAGCTTGCTGCTTGTTACCTACACAGGGAGTTAGTTACTACTGTTGCAACATTTAAATCAGACTCTGTTTTGATTGATTTGTAACTCTCCGTTTTTTTGAAGCTACCCCACACACCATGCAGGGAGCAAGCTTAGAAATTTTTTTAACCTCCAAGACCTCTAAAATGGGTTTTAAACTAGTCATTAATTGGATAACTTGTAGCAGAATCCAGCTTGGTCCCCTTTAAGTTGGTATGACTACCTGATACCTGTTTTATTGTTGGACAGGGTTGACATTAATGGTGCCTTCGCACAGGGCATGGGCATTAATGCTCTTTAATTACATTTATTTGGTGATGTCATGCATTGCAGAACTTAAAGGAACATTTTTTTTTTCTTTTTTAATGAAATAGGCTAATTTTACAAGTCCTTAGGTCAATTTTTGAATCTTTTATTTTTAGCTTAGCATAAATAATTGAATCAGATTAGCATCTTGCTTAAAAAATATTTAAAACTTGAGATTTCTGTAGTTAGGGGCGACAGAGTGGCTTAGTGGTTAGCTCTGTCGCCTTGCAGCAAGAAGGTCGCTGGTTCAAGTCCTGGCTGGGTGTTTCTGTGTGGAGTTTGCCTTGTTCGCGTGGGTTTTCTTCAGGTGCTCTGGTTTTCCCCACAGTCCAAAGACATGCGGGATAGGTGAATTGAATAGACTAAATTGTCCGTAGCGTGTGAGTGTGTGTGTGAGAGAGTGGGTATGGGTGTTTTCCAATACTGGGTTGCGGCTGGAAAGGCACTCGCTGTGTAAAACAAATGCTGTAATAGTTGGCAGTTCATTGCACTGCCATTGGTGACCTCTGACTTAAAGACTAAGCTGAAGGAAAATTAATTAATCTTCTGTAGTTGCATTGTCCACTAAGAATGACGGAAAATGAGAAGTTGCTATTTGCTAGGCCGATAAGGCTAGAAACTATACTCTTATTCTGGCATAATAATCAAGGAACTTTGCTGCAGCAGGCGCAATGGTATTACGCCCTCAATGATTACAGATTCAATGATGTATGCTAAGCTAAGATGCACCTTAGAGTGCTCCTGCTAGACCCGGAGATCAGCTAAGTATATTCAAAAAAGGTAACATTTCAAAATAAGTGCCAATGGAGGTGTCAACCAAGCAGATAACCTTATGCAAATGCCCCTTGTGAGCAGGGTAAAGATTCCCTGTATGTACTGTTAGGGTCATTACACCCATTACACATTACACATTGTCATTACACATGTACAAGTACAGGGCAACAAAATGCAGTCTAACCAGGAGTGCAATAGCAGCAAGTGCAGGATACAGGTATAAGTTATAAAGTGTAGTTATAAAAATACTATAGTAATATATATATATACTATTTATATATAACTTCATCTTTCTGAAACGCAATGCAAATCACATGTCTTGACGTTGAGCGTTTTCATGCTAAAACGTCATTTTAAAACAAAACTGCACTGATGTAAACGTCACCTCAGTGTGAGCAGGCCTGTAAGTAGGCCTGTTTGGTTGCTCACTAGGTTTTGCAATAGAGCAATTACCTTCAAATGTGGGTAGTGACCAATATCTCGCTGTGTGGGTTTGTGTATGTGATTTTCACTCATCAGGGTGGCAGCAGTTATGATTGTCAGCCCCGGCTAATGGCTGTCCATAGACAAGCACAGTAATGGGCCACTGTGCCAAGGAGCAATGGATCACTTTCCTATCAAAACTAGCCTTTAGGCCTTGGCTTCAATATATCCATCAAACTGTTTGTGTGTGTGTGTTGAGTCAGATGCACAATGGGAGATAATTGCGATGGTATGGACACAGCCATATATCATAGTCACATATTGGATTGATGCACTAGACTGTAATGATCCTACATAGAAATGACAAATATGCACAATCTCTTCACGTTTTCTTTTTGTTTCTGGTAACTTATTTTTAATGTCAGTGAATTAATCGTTTCTTCTTGTTATTTTGTTTTGATCTTTAATATCTGAGTAAGTTTTTGAATGCTCTCTCAATAAAGACACCATCTGGTGTAGCCGTGGCACCAGTAGAACTGTTTTTTTTTCTCTCTCTCTGTCTTCATTTTCTTCATTTTAAAGTCACCACAATTGTAAAATCTTATATTAGAGACCATCTTTTCTGAAACTGCTGATGACAGTTCTTCTCAATTTTAAATAAAGATCATTTAGAGCATAATATGGTACGCATAACAACAAAAATAATCATATAAAATGGCTTTTAGTTTTCTGTTCCTATTCATGTTTAGACAATCCCAAATAAATGTTTTAACTTCAGAAGAGTTAAGAAAGCAATTTTTGAGCATTGTTGCTTGCTATTTTGTCCAACTATCCAATTTTGACCAGCTCTGTGGGGTGAAAAACACTGTAAAGCACAATATTTTAATTTAAAATGTGAAGAAAAACACACTTTATTTAAAGTAGTAAAATTAAAATTTTTTTGTTTAGAATATCTATTTGTTATATATGCCGTATATTATGTTCATGTGACATTAAAAAGAAATAACTTTTTAATTTATTAGTTTGTACTCTTACTTAAACCAGGAAAAACCCTTCTACTGAGCTTAAACTGCATAAATAATGCATAATTAAAGGATATAAGACTAAACTCTTGTTTCCCCTGAAAATTACCCAGAAATGAAAGTCTACAAGCCCAAGTTTGTACTGCATTTTTGATAAGGTCACATTCGTTCACAAAACCTAACTGCAGACTACAAGACTTTCTTGTTGCCCTTTTATTTTAGGCATGTGTATAGTCTGTTGAAAGCACAGTATCTTTCAAAGTCCATAGATCTGATACTTCTAGTCTGCAAAAGTGTACATTCAAACACACACACACACACACACACACACACACACACACACACACACAAACAAACAAAGATATTTTGAGTCTTTAACTGTGTTTTAGCTGATGATTTATTGTAGTGTGTGCATAGCATAAGGCAAACCAAGCAAGATGTGCATTATCCAAGTGTTATTTTCTTAAATAGGGGATTTTAGAAAGGTGCAGATGTCTCTTAAATCCTATAAAAAATATCTCTTTGGGTTTGAGACTTCAGTCAGTGAGACTATACAGATTTTAAATGTATGAACATCTTATAACACTCAAAAGACAAAGAAAACATTAAATTCCATCACACAGTATAACCTCTTAAACTGTGCTTCATGTCCTGTTCAATCCTCTTTTAATATTCTTCTGGAGCTTTTTTGTTGAACTCAAAAACAATATAATGTGCAGTCTCATTAGCATATCATTTATTCAATTTCCTAGCTTTTGACCCCACCCTCATCGCCACACCTACTTTTAGCTTAAGGCCCCGTTTACACTAGTATGTTTTAGTTTTAAAACGGCGTTTTAGAATGAAAACGATCCGCGTCCACACTAGCGTTTCACCCAGCGTTTCTGAACAGCTCTCCGTCTACATTAAAACGGTGAAAACGCACATCATGGGACCACACACATACTCTCTGGCATGTCGGACTGTTCATTAGGGATCTAATCTCACTATATTTGTTAAGCGTGATATTTAATTCATCTTGTTGTCTATATCTAACTACATATTCCCCGATTTTGGTCTTTTGAATCTACTTGTTCTCAGGTAACGTGTTTTGGCTGAGCGCAAAGATAAGTTAGGTTAATATCTTAATGTAACCGAGTACACTGATTCTGCACATCTGACTGATTGTTTGCCTTTATTTTCTCTATTGTATAAACTTATTGTGCTTTATACTTTTATAATGGTCATTATTAATTATTAAAACTGATATTCAATGAAAGAGACAGGGTTTTGTATTTTCAATGAAAATGAAAGGAGGCAGTAGTTATAGGCTCCGTTTTGTTATAAATATGCATGAAGATGACGGTCAAAGTATGCAGCTACATGACGCCTCAACATTTTTGCTGTCTGTTAAGTTGTTAATATCAAAATGAAAATAGGCAGTTCCTCACATCATGTTTTCATTTTATTGTTAAGAAAGTGAAACAGCATAGCCAGGGTGATGTGAATGACTTCATAAAGTACACACTCGGGAGTTTGTTTTCCATATCAAACTTGCGAAGTCTGAACTTACAAGGAGAGGATGAAGACTGAACTGTGTGTAGACTACTTAATATTGAGGAAAAAGCCCCAATCAGATAAGTGAATGTCTGCAGCCCCCCTCTGTTTTCAGATGTCTCACACTGAGACGGAGCAGCAGCGTTTTAGAATGAAAACGGCCTCTTAAGCGTTTCCAAAAGTATCTGTTTTCGGGGCTCGAAAACTCCGGCGTAGTGTGGACGGATGGCGTAACCGTACCAAAACCTAAGCGTTTTAAAACTAAAACATATTAGTGTAAACAGGGTCTTAGTTAGAAGGTAATTTGGGTTTGTTGATGAGTACATTTGTATTAACATGGTCATTTAACAGATACACGAGAAGTGCTAGAGTTAGAAGGGGGGAGTTGATTTTACAGAGAGGAGTGTTTCTACAGGTGGTTTGTTAAGCCCATTCATCATATCTATCTATCTATCTATCTATCTATCTATCTATCTATCTATCTATCTGTCTGTCTGTCTGTCTGTCCGTCCGTCCGTCCGTCCGTCCGTCCGTCCGTCCGTCCGTCCGTC
>CAIGQZ010000320.1:17420489-17434395 GCA_903798205.1 Danio tinwini | reverse complement strand
TCCGTCCGTCCGTCCGTCCGTCCGTCCGTCCGTCCGTCCGTCCGTCCATGAATCATCATTATTATTAATATTATTTATTTTAGTTTTATGGCTCCACAATAAAATGATAGCAGGGTGTAGTAGGAACATCACATGGAGGAGTAAAGATTTTGGGCTGAGCCCATTATCACACATAATCATTGATGATGCTTTGGTTTGACTGATTTTTCCAATACCTGTTGTATTTATTACTATTTGACATCCACATACAGCATAAAAAAATGCCCACATGGCCTAAATGGAATAATTGACCTTTTTCTCTCCTCCGGCTATTTTACAGGCATCCTGCTGAGTTATATCTTTTATTATATTCATGCCTTTTGTGTGTCTTTTTGCCCCGAGCAGATCTAATGATCTCCCAGATGCACCATTTCATAATCTATAACCAGCCCAGCAGAGCCCAGGTGCTTTGATTCTCCACGATTGCCCACGCTTGTGCCCCAATCAGATGGCCAGATTTAACTAAAAGGCCTTGCCGCTGTTGTTTAGCTCTTTAAATGTTTTAAAAAGACGACTGGGCTTTAAAGTGGTAGGGTGAGCGAGGGGGAAAAAAAGGACTGCCAATTTAAATGACGGAGAACACAGGGGCGAGCGAAACCGCTGGGTTCATGACTTTCATCTACCGGTTTCGGAGCCCCGTCGCTTTAATACCCGACCGGAAAGCTAAAAAAAAAAGGCAATCATAAATATGGTTTTGATTTTCTTGTCAGCTGCAACAACAAAGTTACAAGCCGAGAATATTAGGTGCCATTGATCGCTGTCTGTTTGAGAGCATAACAGATGATGACCTTTTTTTTGTTAGCCTCAGGATGTAAAAGTGCTGGCCTGGGTGTCTTTGGCGCGGACAGGGGCTCTGGCATTAACACAAATTAGAGCCCACCGTTAAAGGCCCACATCAATTTTCAGCGAATGTGCTTTTGTCATTATTGTGGCGATGGGGTGCTGTAAAGCGTGGCGAGGTGCTGTCTCGCCACATGTTTGAGCCGAGGGAGGCTGGGAAAGCAGACCATTAAATACCTTGATTTACGTTCTCTCTCACATACGCGCACACACACACACTGTTAGCAATCACAGTCTCATTATTGGCTACCCAAACCTACACACACACACCATAATTTTCCTTTAAATGTCGCCGTAAGCTGCTGTGTTCTGATTACATATATTCTATACTTCTATAATTGCTCTTTGGTGAATTGTAAACTGAGGAAGTAAATTGTTCCTGTGGGTATATATCAGGAAGGCACATCTTTTCAGAAACATTATACAATCTTAGCTTTATATAACCTTTTTTCCCCCCATTCTTTTAAACATAAGTGCACTAAGTGCCATGCTCAGATATGCAAATCTAAGCCATGGCTATTGCCTTCAAGTTCTTGTGTCAGAGTGTGAAACGTCAAACCGGTTTGATTGCAAATCTTGTTTGAATTATCATCTCTTCCCCTGCTGTTGAATGGAGAATAATGGGTCAAATATGTCAAGCCAAGATATCTGATTGTGGCATTAAATATTTTTTTGAAATTGCTATGTGGAAATTTACAATTCTGCCTTGTATTTATTCACTTTCCAAACCTGTTTGAATTGTAAAATGCAATGGATTTTGAGTTTTAATTGCATATCTTTGTAGTGTTTACATTTTATATGTTCAATTGGGAAATATAACCTCAAATGGGATTGTAAACACAAGTGGTCAGCTGATACACATTACCATTTTCCCATAATATTAAAGGGATAGTTCACCAAAAAATTCATTATAGAGAGTGCAGAATTATTAGGCAAATGAGTATTTTGACCACATCATCCTCTTTATGCATGTTGTCTTACTCCAAGCTGTACAGGCTCTAAAGCCTACTACCAATTAAGCATATTAGGTGATGTGCATCTATGTAATGAGAAGGGGTGTGGTCTAATGACATTAACACCCTATATCAGGTGTGCATAATTATTAGGCAACTTCCTTTCCTTTGTCAAAATGGGTCAAAAGAAGAACTTGACAGGCTCCGAAAAAGTCAAAAATAGTGAGATATCTTGCAGAAGGACGCAGCACTCTAAAAATTGCCAAGCTTCTGAAGCGTGATCATTGAACAATCAAGCGTTTCATTCAAAATAGTCAACAGGGTTGCAAGAAGCATGTGGAAAAACCAAGATGCAAAATAACTGCCCGTGAACTGAGAAAAGTCAAACGTGCAGCTGCCAAGATACCACTTGGCACCAGTTTTGCCTGGTTGCAACATCAGAGCTACAACATCACTGGAGTGCCCAAAAGCACAAGGTGTGAAATACTCACAGACATGGCCAAGGTAAGAAAGGCTGAACAACGACCACCACTGAACAAGACACACAAGCTGAAAGGTCAAGACTGGGCCAAAAAATATCTCTAGACAGATTTTTCTAAGGTTTTATGGACTGATGAAATGAGAGTGAGTCTTGATGGGCCAGATGAGCTCCAGTCCGACTCAGACGCCAGCAAGGTGGAGGTGGAGTACTGGTTTGGTCTGGTATCATCAAAGGACAGGAAGAAGTCTGCATCCTTCAAGAAAAAACATGATTTTCATGCAGGACAATGCTCCATCACATGCGTCCAAGTACTCCACAGTGTGGCTGGCAAGAAAGGGTCTAAAAGAAGAAAAACTAATGACATGGCCTCCTTGTTCACCTGATCACACTGAAACGTCAACTGACCCAGCCGAAGCTCAAACCAGCGACATTATTGCTGTAAGGCGAACATGCTACCCACTGCACAACCACGCAGCCCTGCCCAGAAACAGCTATTGTATAATAGTTTACAGAGTGGAAAAATCTCAAAATTATGGCAAAATGCTACTTTAACATCATAGAACCCATACGTGTCACCATTGGGATGTGCAAAAATCAACAATCCACCACCCAACACCACCACCCCATACATTCCCCCCCCTAGCCTCAAAACCCCATCCCCCCATTATCTTCAATAATAAAATACATAACAAACATTATAGATTTGAAAATTAAAAGGTTTAGCCAATTCAAATGAATGCCCTTTACAGAAATTAAGTCATATCATAAATTTGTGTTTAGTTTTTAATCACTGTATTTAAATTTTGATTGGAGTTACTATAGTGAAGAGTAGTGAATCTCTTATTTTGATTGACTGTTTTGTTTGATAACAGAGCTGTCACTATAAGAATCCACAGATCTGTAATGAAAGCATTCGATTACTTTCATAGCTGTTTATGCTTATTCAAGACAAAATTATTTGTTTAAAATAAAACACAACCGGACAGATATGTTTACATATTATTAAGTGTAATTGTCTGTTTAATAACCCACCCAAATTTAAAAAGTGTCCACTTTCGCTTTTCGTTAAATGGCGTGTACAGAAGCTGATCTGAGAAAACTGTCTTTATACGCAGTGCATCAGTCAGTCAGCACCGATATATAGAGGCATTGATCAACGCACATAGGTTTAATGGAAATGAAGTGAATGCAGACATTTTAATATTAACTTCAACCCAAAATAAACGGAAAGCATGCTCTTGCAATTATATCCCATTTGAGATCAGCCCTTTGACGCTACTTTCACTTTTTCATAGGACTATTAAAAATATGGGAGACATACGGGATAATACTTAAACAGGATGATAACAGGATAGAATAGTAAAATATGGGAGAATCCTGGCAAAAATGGGAGGTTTGACAAGTATGTACAACCATGTGACCAGGAGGAAGAACTCACATGTAACAACTGGTATTAACTGTGTAGTAGGGGCTACTATGTTGATTAGCACTTTTATAACAGTAAAACCTGGTAAAGCTATTTCAACTAGATGACCAGCAGAGACACATTTGCACACATCAGATATTTACACCACAGTGTAGATTATTTTTGTCCCTATAGCATAATTACTGATAGCTCTTGTGCATTTTTATATTGCTGTAAACCAAGGTCACCCATTGATAGAAACCATGCTTCCTGTCGGTATTCACCATTACAAGCATGATAAAGATCCATGACACACTCCCAGAATCATCAAAAACATTCTGGCAAATATCTGTAAATGTTTTGGCCTAACAATGATTCTGATATGAACCCAATTAAACATTTGTGGTTCAGCTTAGAAAAGAGTAAAACACTATGTTTTACTCCTAGAAGTTGTGTAAAACCAGTGGGCAAGTAAAAGGACCTGATGCTTTTTCATTGAAAGATTTTTGTTTTATTTCTTTCTTTGCCCCTGAAAAGGATCCTACCTCTGCTGTGTTTGATTTTGACCAGTTTTGCAGGGGAGTAATTGCGCTCACAGCCATACTTTTTTCCACAGCTTTGGTAATAAAAGGAATTGGTTTGTCAGAAGTAGCCCTCTAAACATGTCCTAAAAGACATCTTCTGTGGTGTTTGCCCTGCAGTCTTCTGTTATTATTTCTTAAGTCTATGTGAAAACCCCCTGGAGTAAAGAAGAGGGCATGCAGTTTCCATATCAGATCCTCTTTTTCTCTTCTGGTGAAGGTATCAGGAGGTTTCAGCTGGGCCTAAGTCACCCACGCAGACCAATGAGTCAGATTCCACTCAGACTCCCCTTGCCAGAACAGGCATAATGGAGCTTGTTTACTCTTCTTTATCGCCCTTCTTGGTTGTGTAATCGTTTGTGTTGTGGTGCACTTCTGTCACCCATAACCCGACGGATTTTATAACCTCATTTCCATTTGTAGCTCTGAGATATAATATGCCTCTGTACTTTACCACCTTAACACGATGTACTGGGTAAATGCAACTTTTACTCTGTCAATGGCATCTGTGCAATGATGTCTGGTGAAAAGGGATCATAAGTCATTGTTAACGTCCTTAGAGTGAATGTCTCCAAAGAAATGATTGCAAAATGTAGATAATTATATAAATCTGTTGTTACCATGTCTTTTATTAACTAAAAGTAAAATATTATGTAAACATCAATATTCAACTCAGGCTCATTCTGAAAACGTAGCCCTGTATACATTTCTGGAGAGTGCCAAATATATCCCAGGAGGTACATTTTTTATTTTTGTGAATCCACCAGAGGCTGCTGTGTACGCTTTTAGTGACTGACCAACCGACAGACTTATTACCCCAAAAACCCCTTCCCTAAACCCAACCAATAATGTTTTAAAAAGCACAGATTGACCAGCACCCATCCACTTCCCTAAACCCAACCAAAAAGAAATTCAGAAAAAAAAGTTTTTACCATGTTTTCAGATTTTAACCACATTCTCACCCTGTTATTTACTTGTTTATTTTATTTTTATTTTTATTTTTTTCGTCTTACCTGCTTTCTGTAACCATTCTTCACCAGACTTAAACCTCGTTGTCGTGGTCAACTCTTCTCTACATCTCAAGTCTGCCGACGTACGCTGCGAGCCACTGGACAAACTGGTAACAGCAAGAAAGCCGTCCATACGGAGGTAAGAGGTCAGCTGCTAGTATCACGGGCGTATTTGATACTCAAAAAGGATCCAAAAAGCAAGTAAAAATGTTTATTTGACACTGTCAGAATAAACCAAACACGGTGGGGAAAACGTGTAAAGACACCAGGGAAACTGGGCTATGGAAGGCAGGAAATGACGAACGAGGTCCAACAGCCACTCCTTACAGTCCTGAGCACAGACAGAAACACGTAAGCAATCACAACAAACTGACAAGGAAACATAGAAGTGTAGCCCAGATATAGACACGGTAATAAGTCTCAGCTGGCTGGCTAATCAAAACAGCTGAGTACAGTCATAACACGTGACCGACTACAACAAATACACGTGGATAACCAAAACAAAACAAACTCGCGTAATCAGACACTCCGGATGATGCAAAAACCTGCAACTGTGACAGCTAGTGCAAAAAGGAACGATGTCAAACCACCCATAGCTTTCAGTATAAAAACAAAATGCAGCCATACATACTTTTGGCTACATAATTTATGATCTCCAGAAATGTATAAAGGGCTACGTTTTCAGAATGAGCCTATGTTGTCAATTTTAATTGAAAACAGTGAAATAAAAAATGCTGTTAAATACAATTTATGAAAACAGAAATTAACATTTTGAATGTGAAAAGACACCATTAAGTAGTTTTTTTTTAGCATTTAGAATTGCAAGGGCATAAGGCATGTCCTCATAAACCACCTGTTGTAATACCTATGTCATACCCCTGTCAATATACAGTACACATTATAGTTCTTTTAAACTACCAAAAACTGCACACATACACACACATGCATGCAAAATATATCTATCTAGAAATATCGAACCTGATCTTATGAGGAAACATAACTCTTTCACATATTGTCTGACAATTGGCTAATTCGTATCAATTCTTACAATTTCATTTTGAATACATACACATTTTAAAACAACATTGTGAATACGTACCCCTGTCTACATTTTTGGAGATAGTGAATTATGTAGCCAGAGGTAGATATAACTGCAATTTGTCTTTAAAACGAACGCTATAGGGTGGTATAATGGCGCCAACAACTTTTCCTTTTTGCGCTACCAGTTGACCTCTTACCTCTGTGTGAACAGCTTTTCTGCTGTTACCAGTTTGCCCTGTGGTTCGCTGCGCATGTCGGTGGACTTGGGTGGCGAAACGGAGTTGACCATCATGGCAGGGTTCAAGTTCCTAAAAGCAGATAAAATAAAAGCAAAAGGCAAAAATAAATAAAAATAAACAAGTAAATAACTGGGTGAGAATGTGGTAGGATCTAAAAATGTGGTAAAAACCAGGCAGCCCCGAGGACTTTTCTTTTTCTGGATTGCTTTTGAAAACGCTGTTTGTTGGGTTTAGAGAAGGTGGTGGGCAAGTAAGTTGGTGCTTTTGAAAACGCTATCGGTTGGATTTAGGGTAGGGTATGGGAATCTGTTGGTCCATCAGTCATTTAGTCGGTCGACAATGGCCTCTGGTGGATTTACGCAAGTATAGCAGGCACAAATTGCACTTGCAAGAGAAGTTTGAGATCTCAAAATCATACACAGCATCCTCTGGTGGATTCACAAAAACAAAAGCTGCAAAAATACGTACCTCCTGGGATGTATTTTGCACTCTCCTAACATGTATACAGAGGTACGTATCCACAATGAGCCTGGGTTATTTGAAATGAAGGCACGACTCTAAACTGACCTCTCATTGGGGATGAGCAGATTATACTAAATATATATATGAGTGGGAATAAACAAATTAATATGAATTAGCCACTAAATCAAAAAAGTTACAGATTGCTGTGAGATTTATTAATCGTTCTTTGTAAAATGTACATAAGGCTTTGGCTGAAAATCCCTGAAATCTGCAGTTGCTTAAATATTCAGACCTGCCTGTCTGGCACCAGCAATCAATGCCACATTCAAAATCACCTAAATGACTTTTTGTCATTATTCCGATGCTTCATTAGTACTTTGGTAGGTCATCTTTCTTGACCATTTCTACATGTCTACAGTAAATGCTTTATGTGATTGGCTGATTAGACATTCGCATTAGCAACCATTTGAAAAGATGTACAAGGCAAAGCTCCACGTCAGCAAATATGCAGAGGTAAAGTTAATTAATCAAAATACATGTACAAAAAATAATACGCATCACCTTAAACATTCAAGCATTCACACAGATTAGGAATGTTACGCTCCATGGAGCAGATGATATTTTGGAGTGTCTGTTATGGCCCCTAGTGCTCAATGAACTCAGAGATGGGTCAAAACGTCCAGTCATGTCCACCTCACCATGGTAACTGTGGAGAAAGCCTCAACCGTACTAAAGCAAACCCTGAGATTCAACGGTTCACCTCCCTCAATCTGGCAAAAAAAATACAAATATTAATACAAAAACATAAACGCATGAGTAACTGCAAGTGTGTGACAATGTTATTTACACATCTATTGCTTACTCAAGAGTTCGCTTGTAGATGCTGAGCCATCTAAGGTCACACAGTGTTCACAGATTTACTGTTCCTTATGCAGTGACAATTTAATAAACCATTTTTGTCAGTGCTGCTTTGTCATACAGTTTGACCTGAAGCAATGTAACTAGAGCACTATACCTTTATGGTTGTGTTTTAATCATGTGATGAGCATACCTGTCAACCCATTCGAAATTCTCTCCTGTATTTTACCATTCTATCCTGCTATCATCCCGTTTAAGTATTTTCCTGTATTTTTTCTGTATTTGTAATATTTCCATAAAAGGTGGCAGTAACATAAACACAGAGCTAATGCCAAATGTGTTCATGAGATATATGCTTTGGTTTTATTTAGACTTGAATAAATATAATATACTACTATATAATATACTACTATATAAAACTTAATATACTAAATGCCTGCATTCCCATCCTTTCTATTAAAGTTTGTTATTCTATGCACATGATTTTGCCAAGTAGATCCTGGATTAACATTTGTGTTGATCCTGTTACGACTCTCTCATTTGAGTCACGACGTAAAAGAGCTCAGACAACAAATTGATCTATATACAACTTATAAAACAACAAATCAAGCAAACAAACAAATGTCTAGGGATAAAGACGATAAAGAACTTAAGATATAATCACAACTAACTTTAACTACATGATATAAATAATGCAAAAACTAAACCATAAGGTTACAGAATGAAAGAGATGGTCTTGACATGAGGACATCCAAGTAGTCACACGGTCCTCCAGAAGCTAGCACAACACTCTTATTTATATGCTTTAAACCAATTGGTTTTGAGGGGAATAATAGTTGGATAACAATCATGTAGAAGTGCATAAACCTAACCGTAAGCCTAAACTTAATATAAACAGTAAACGTGTCTCTCTATTTTAATGGCTGATTGGAATCTTGTTCCAGGATCAACATAGATGTTAATTCAGGAACAAATCCTACTTGGGGAAAAATCAGGTTGGTGGTCCTAAGCAACCTCAAAATTAGTTGATTCATGTAGCGGTGCATGACTGATGGACACATTGCACACTGATAAAGACACTGTTCCCCAAATGGCGTCTGTACATGCAATTTGAAAACATGCAAAGGTGGACACTTTGGGATTTGGGTGTGTAAGACCAAGCGGCAACATTCTACTCTCCCTCGTAAAGCCAATAGGGAAAGTAACTGAAACTGCTATTCATCGAAATTCTGTTAGGCCTGGCTCCAAAATAGAGCACATTTCTAATGATCCCAATGTTAAAACGGACAACTTTACAGCAGAATAAAAGGTGTTTACAGGCTGATACAAAAATGATTTTGGTGTATATATAGCTAATATTACACTTCATGACATTACACTTCATGACTGTAAGAGGGTGATTTATATTTTAAATTTTTAACTCATCAGTTTAATTTATGTTATATTAAGTTTGCATAATTAAGAGCATAGCCACTTGAGTGACAGCTAGGTCTCGCTGGTCACCGTCATGTCACCCCAGCTGATTAGCCACTGTGCTTGGCATATTTATTGTATTATTGTTTTGTTTAATGTGGCACAGTCAATTGCCTTTTGGAATCATTTCTTACAGTTATCAGATAATATGGCATGCTGTGTGCACTTAATTGTGCTCATGAACCATTCAAGTTGCCTCCATTTCCCAGGTGAATGAAATTCTTATATACTTGTAACCCACCGGTCCTACTACACCCAACCCGGTCTGAGCTGTGATCGAACCGGCAATTCTTTGTATGGGAGTCAGTTACTCTTAACAAGGAGGCTAAAGACTATGGCTTCTAGCATCTGTCGCTAGAGCATCATTTTAGATCAGAGGAGTGATGTTTAGCTCCTTATACCTTGCTAACTGGCCTACGCTACATACTTATATACCATATCTATAAATGTATTTGTTTATTTAAGATCATTTATCATTTATAATTTTATTTTGACTCCATAATCTGACAGATCTCAGACAGTCATCTGAAACATTGTCATACAGTGTTATGTTTGGATTTTTTA
The DNA here is from genome assembly GCA_903798205.1 of Danio tinwini. Lineage (NCBI taxonomy): Eukaryota > Metazoa > Chordata > Actinopteri > Cypriniformes > Danionidae > Danio > Danio tinwini. The sequence continues at coordinate 17,424,449 of CAIGQZ010000320.1, read as the reverse complement.
TAAATAGTCTTGCATTTACTAACACAGACTATATTTCAAGTATTTTGAAGTAATTAGCATTTCCTCCCTTAGAAAAAAAAATCATAACAATGCTTAGTTGGCTCAATGTATTACAACAGTGCTTTTATAAGACTAAACACTTTATTGATATAATACACAACCAAGCACATTTGGTCAGAACACAAACGAGTCACAGGTAATGAAGTATTAAGCGTTTCTCTCAAAGAAAAGCCTGTCTAGGCAAAATGCTAGCAGGCATCTGTAGCTCTGCTTACGCTCCACCTCTTTGCCCTTTTTTGGTTACCCATGGTCGCTGCAATGACGCGTGAACAAAATGAAGATGGTTGGCCATGCCCACTCTTAGCTTCATTTGCACTCTCAGAAACCTTTGGGTGACTTCACTGATAAGTCCATATTTTTTACAGTCTGTGTAAGACAAGTTATTTGTGGGCATGTCTACAAACAAATCCCATATTTTTAGATCCCAATGCTGACAGCTATGCTGATGAGTGTCCTGGAGAGTGGACTTACCAGGGTTTTCTGCTATTTTATAACAGATTACAAATCACAGGGAGCATACAGTGCAGTACATGTTCAGATCAAATACCGCTGCAACTGTACTAGTTATATGTAGCCAGACATCAGACTGAAAGTCTAGTAAGTTTGGCCAATTTGTAGTGTTGCATGATATATCAGTGCCAAAACTGGCTTACGATTTATTTCATGTTTATTTCTATAGCACTTTTACAATGTAGATTGTGTCAAAGCAGCTTAACATAGACCTTCTAGTAAATTGAAAATGTGTCAGTCCAGTTTTATAATAATATCAAAATATCAAAAGATATTAGTCCTCATTTTATTAGTACCGATAGGGGGTAGTGTGGATGTTGCATCTACAACACATTGAGCTGTGCTTTTTCTCTCAGACAAACACTCCAGCTTTCATAGTAACAAAACAATGCATGCATACAGGTGCTCTTAGTGACCACCCATGGCTTATAGACAGAGTTGATGTGCAAAGTGTAATATAGAATAATTTTGTGCATGTTGCTGACAGTCAGGGCAAGTCCACTGACTTCACAGAGCCCCTATGCACTGTGGCAGCCCCTGTGCAAAACTTGTGCAACTTTGCATTGCTTGAAGCTTGGAGGAAGTATGTAAAATAAAGTTATTCTCTGTATATATTTAGTACCCGCGAAACTTACTCGAGTCTGCTTAAGAAAGGTATTCTGGTGTATGGTTCACGCAAACTTTGGCATGACACAATTGCACTAAATCACAGAAGTGATCCGAACGTACAGTATGAATCGATAAATCCATTATGCTATATGACTGACAGGTTAACTGAACAATAAAATTTTGTTTTGTGCCACATCTTCCATTCATGAACATCATTCAAAACTGTCTTACGAGCTTACACATCAGTATCCTAAATGATCTGTTCACAAAACACACAATTTATTATTTTATTGCTTTTGCTGTCTGAATTGCTTTAATTTGTGGCATAGATTCAATGAGATGCCAAAACAAACAAATAAATAAATAAGTCTCAGACATTCTGGTCATATTGCTATGATAGCATCATGTAGTTGCTGCAGCTTTGTTAGCTGCACATCCAAGATATGAATCTCCAATTTTATCACATTCTAAATGTGCTCAATTGGATTGAAATATGGTGACTTTGGAGGTCACTTAAGCATGCCGAACTCACTGTCATGTTCAAGAAACCAGTTTAAGATTATCTGAGCTTTGTGACATGTTGCATTATCCTGCTGGAAGTAGGCATCACGAGTATACATTATCATAAAGGAAAAGAAATTTCAGACCTAATACTCAGGCAAACTGTGGCATTAAAGGGTTAGTTCACCCTAAAATAGAAATTCTGTATTTAATTACTCACTCTCATGTTGTTTCAGTGCCTTGAGACCTTTGTTCATTTTCGGAAAACAAATGAAGATGTTTTAGATAAAATAAATAATAATATGGTCCCAATAAGTCCAGAAAAGGGAACAAACATTCTTTTGTGTGCCAAAAACTATGAAAACAATATTTGGTTCCCAATGCCATCCTTGAATGTTGCGCTGCTGACTCTAAACATCCATCCATGGTTGTACTGTTTGTAGTTAATGTGCACCCTGACAACCTGATGGAGAAGAGAAGACATAGACAAAACCGACTTATATTTAGTTTTTTTTTTTTTTTTTTTTTTTTTTTTTTAGCTTTATGCTCTTTAGCCTAAATTTTTGTGAAGCCACAAAAGGATGCTTAAACATACACTTGAATGCAGTTTGTAGATAAATTGAACACTATAAGGAGTATGATGCCAACAATGTCTGTTCCTTTTCACACTAAAGATATTCACAGAGACATAAAATGTTTGTGCAGTTCTTTGCAAAACAAATAAATACCAGCAAACTACTTATCAGTGTCTATTTAAAAAAAAATGTATCAAATACATTTGCCTAACCTATCTACTGTATCTTCATATGGACAAATGTTCAACTCGGTTGTTCAATTTGTCTGATTTGTCTGGTTTTGTATTTGCTGCAGAATGCTCAGGTTCATATTCGACGAAGCATGGTTCCACAAAAGATATAAAAAACAATGTACAATCAAGGTAAAACTATGTGGCCGGAGTGCTCTTTTCTCTTGTTTGCTTTTAAAAAAACACTATTGATTGTGTGTAGGGAAGGTTTTAGGTCAGGTGATCTGCACGACTAGCCCCATCTTCTCATGGATGTGTACAAGAAGGATGTGTATCTATACAACAACATGCACCATAAGTAACCCTATTTTTAGATTTGCACAAATAAATACAGCACTCTCTAGTGGATTTGTCACCAGAAACATGCAACAAAATATTCCCTGGCCCACATATTTTTTGTTTTGCAAAAATGTAGACTGAGGTATTTATTTCCAATGAGACAGGGCTGTTTTTATGCCAAATCAAAGATTTGTCAGTATTCCTTAGTCAATGTTTAGACCTTGTGCAAATTGTAGCCTCAACTTGCTGTTGTTATCAGAAGTGGCATTGATGTGCTGTTGTAGATCATCTGCTTCAAGATTTGATGTGCTTCAAATTAAATAATTGTTTGATTTGAGTTACTGTTGCCTTTCTAAATGCCAAACAAGTTTGGTTTTCTCTTTTGATTTCTGGCATTTTCCTCCATATAACTGTTGGATATTCAGAATCTAAAGAACTGTTGGGTTTTTCTTTTTCAACCATTCTTAGTAAACCATTTGTGAAATTCTCAGACCAGCCAGAGGTGTGTGTGTGTATGTTTTAGAGCTGGTTGGATTATTTCATTGTGTGTATCATGCCTCCCATCCATGAATCATTTAAAACAAAGCCTCACGCTTGAAATGATATCAATTATATTACTAAATTCAAACAATAAACACAAATTAAGCTGTCTTTAATGTGACAGGACTAGATCACTGTAGCCTCCATTTCAAGTAATAAGGGAAGTAAAGAGTGCATGCTCACTAATCTTCTTTTGTTTATGTATTTTTGTGTTATTAATATTAACACAGCCTTATGTGCATATTTTATTTTATTTCTTTTTCTTTTTTTCTTTTTATTTCTTTTCGTTTCATTTAATTTAATTTTATTTTATTTTACCATGCTTTTTGCAGGAAGCAAACATGAATGAACATCGGAAGTTACATTGAAATACTGAACATTTTACCAATATAAAACAGCTTGTAAACAGAAAACATAGTGTTTTATTTATCTCAGTTGTTGACCATAACTTTATACAGTTAGCATATATCAGGGGGACAAATTAATAAAAAATAAATAGTTTTCCCTATGTCATTAGACCAATTGTGATATTAATTATTCATCATAAGCATCAGGCCTTTGTCCAATAACCAACATAGATGCATTTATAATTTAGGATTTTTTCCCCCGTGACACACACACACACACACACACACATATATATATATATATATATA
>CAIGQZ010000320.1:17405638-17420089 GCA_903798205.1 Danio tinwini | reverse complement strand
TATATATATATATATATATATATATATATATATACAAAGTTTTATAAAAAATAAGTATCACATACAAATACGTTTGTATGATGCATCTCTGAGTGTACTTCATAATGTAAAAAAACATATATATATGCTATATATGTGTTCAATATATAGGCTATATACCGACTGTTAATATATAGAATTTTCAAAAATGCTCTTATATTGTGATGTGAATGACTCATTTCCAAAGTGTTGCCCCATTGATTTCAGGGCTGGGTTTTGTTTTTTGTTTGCTTCTAGTTGGAGACCTTTTAAAGGGCCATGAACCCCCCCCCCCACCCCTTCCAATCTCAGCAGGGTGTTTTCACACCCTGGTTTGAAAAAACTCAGGAAAGTGGGTTTGTCCAGCTTTGTTTAGGTAGAAGTGTTGAGTGGCGAAAGGGGGAAGGGTTTGCATGTAAAGGGAAGTTTCAGAAACACAAACACAGATGCAGGGGAGATAGACAGTGACTAGGTTTACATGGATATTAGTAATCGTATTATTTGCCTTAATCTGAAAAAGACAATAATATGATTAAGGTGTTTACATGAGTTCCCTTTTGAATGTTCCTTTCATGATCCTGTTTTACATGTTATAGTACATAATTCGATTAACGTCATTGCGTCACCACGCGATTCACATTTACTCCGGAGTTTCATGTAATTTCGGGTGTTTCATTATTAATTTGTCGACTTTAACTTAAACAAATGTGTAATGCATTCAGCTGGAAAGAGGGAGGGATATGATGCAATAATCGTTTATGTCGATTAATGTTTTTTTTCATAATTGTTAGAAGCCGAAATCGGAAATGAATTTCAATTAATTGCACAGACCTTGTTACTGTGTTACCATTACCCTAAAATAAAGTGTGACCATTATATTTTATGCAGATGCAGGATTGTAAAATGATGAATTATTTGCTAATAGAGTTGTTTAAATCACATATCACATTGTCAGTTTTTTTTTTCTCCCCCTAAATATTATTCAGTGGTGTATATTTTTGATGCAGGTTAAAATGAGATGTCATGGGCAGTCGGTGTGTGGATGGACAGCCGGATTAGGTATTATGTGTCTCTTAGGGGTCATGGACTCTGTCATGGGGGTCTGGGTAATCTGTGTGCGCAGGAGGTAGAAGACGGATGGAAAGGGGGTAGTATTTGTGCAGACAGGAAGATCACAATCCATCTTTGAGGTTTTAGGACACGATTACTAATAGTCACACTTTACTTTAAGGTACAATGCGCGCTATGATATAACTATTAACTTATACTATCAGCTCAATAAACTACTAATTATTAGTAGTTACTAAGGTAGAAGTTGGGTTTAGGTATTGTTTGGTATGTATAATATCAGGGTGTTCATGGGGTTTTAATAAATCCATAAACATCTTAAATTCAAAAACATTTTAAAATTTTAGGCCTTAAAATCTCTTACATTTACTAAGATATTGTGTTATAGGCCTTTAATCATTTTAAACAGGTCTTAATTTGCCATATGTCCATAAAAAGCTACTCAATCAGACCAGCAATCCATCTCAATGGAAGTTTTAACACATTTTTTTTTTTTTTTTTTAATGGTTATACTCATGGCAGGTATTATTTGGTAGTTTGGTCATATCTTTTCTCTAATTTGGCAACCGGGAAACGTCATCAGGGAAATGGTTTGAATTTCCACTTAGTAAAAAAAAACATTAGTAAAAAATTCCATTTGGGATGCCACTACATGTGTATACTAAGCTGTTGAGTGTGTAAGTGCGTAAGTACATAGTGCATAAGTGGATAGTGGATAGTGTGCTATTTGGGGACGCAGCTAGGATTTAAGGCCCTGCACATGAACATGAGTATTTTCAGAACCACACTTTTTTTCTATTCGGTTTCTCTGTTGTCCACCTGAAAATGGAAAATCGGGTGACTGCAACTGAAACTTTTTAAAAACTCCAGCCAGGGTGAAAATTTTTATCCTTATTTCTGTATGCAGTTTACTCCTGAAAATACAGAGCATAGTTCCTAATTTGCTGTGAACTCATCACAAAAGTGTTATTATCGCTATCTGTTGGTTAACATGCTTCACAGTTCGTTTTGACGTTTTTTTAAAATCTTTAAAAGATGCTTGCTTGACCATTCTGTTTTACAATAAACTGCATTTGGATCCTCATTTCTGTCATCGTGCTCAGTCTGTTATACTCTCTAACTAAAAATAATAATAATAATAATAATAATAATAATAATAATACATTTTAGAACACTTCTGAAGGAAAAAAAAACAACATGAAAAGAAAAAAAAAGAAAAAACTAAACAACATACTGAGAAACTGGCTAATATCTGAATTTACAATGGGTTTGCTGAACACATTATTGTTGTTGTTGTTGTTGTTGTTGTTGTTTTTGTTGTTGTTGTTATTATTATTGGTAGGTATTGGTATTGGTATTAGTTGTACACATATTTTAGTATCTATCTAAATGGTAACATTTTAAATTATTGCGGAGGTGTATGGAATGTTATGAAAATGTTATCTTACAATGATGGTTTTAAATGTATTAAACTATTAAGCCAAATCAAAGTGAAACAGACATTGTTATTGTGTACAGTTACATACATATTAGCAAGATTTTAAAGAAATGTGTAACAAACTTTTTTCTTCTCATTTATACTTAATCTATATCACTGTAATGAAGTTACGGGAAGAAGGAGGCGGAGAACCGACGCTGTTTAAATAAATATTTATTAATAAAAAGGACGGCAGCTCCTCACGGAGACTGCCGTCTAAATCAAAACAAAAGGACGGCAGCTCCTCACGGAGACTGCCGTCAAACTGAAAGCAAAAGTAATACATGTCCGGGCCCGGTCCTCTCTCTCTGTCCTCTGCCATCGTTCCTCCTCTTATAGTCCAGAGCTCCTTCCGTGGGATTGAAGGCAGGTGCGCGCCACAGGTGCATCTCATCTGTGGCGGGCCTCGTTTCGCTCCCACGGCTCTCGGCCACGCTCCCTCGCCACAATCACCTAATCAAATTTCACTCCACAGAGCTGTTACAGTTTCCTTTTAATGCAGTTAAAATACAAAATAATAATAATAACCATATATATTTTCTTTCAGATTTCCAGTGGAGCTGAAAAAATAATGGATCTCACCAGCATCCTTAGGAAGTCACAGGAAATGGAGGTAAGTGTAAGATTAAAACTGCATTTTTATTTGTCAAACACAAGCACACAAAACAAATCACACCACATACTACTTGGATACAATCACAATATTTTCCAGTTCTCCAAGTTCACATTTCCTTTGCATGCTTTAAGTATTTTTTTTATTAAAACGACTGTAATTTAATAACAGGTAAGTAAAAACACAACCAAAGCCACACATATAATACATTAACATTGATTAAGGTCAGCAGAAGCATATGGTGTCTTCTCCGCAGCCTTTAAACCCACCCCTAAGCATGTCTTAAGAACACAGACCTCCTTTAATACAATTTCTCTATGCTATACTCACTAACCCTGAAGCTCAATCCATCTGTGGATCTCTCTGCCAGGCAATGGCATAACCCACAGCCCCCTGGCACTACCAGGTGGCACCCAATATGGCAACCTCCTCCAGTCCACCCATTTGACCCTTTGGGAATTTAGATCATGATACTAAAGGACAACATATTTCAGCAGTCACATTCAAATCACATGGTATAGGGCTCGAAAAAACAAGAAGTGTGTGTATCTGTGTGTGCATGTACTGTGTGTGTGTGTGTGTGTGTGTGTGTGTGTGTGTGTGTGTGTGTGTGTGTGTATATATGTATAATGTGTGTGTGTGTGTGTGTGTGTGTGTGTGTGTGTGTGTGTGTGTGTGTGCGCGTGTGCGCGTATGTATGTATATGTATATAATATATATATATAGACACACACCAAGCAGCAGCAGGGGAGAGGTGCACCAGTCACTGAATCCAGCATATAGGGGTTCTCAACTGTCCGCCACATTCAGTCTTATATTATGCACTGTGTTCGACATAAAGTTATCTGTAGCTTAAATGATGGCATGCTGTATTTGCTTGTACGGTGGCTCTTAACTCTCAAAACATGTCTCAAATTGCTTGTTCGGATACAAAAAGTGGACAAAATCGAACCCAGTTCGATTTTTTTTTTATGATGGATGAAACTTTCAGAGGCAGTGTGTCAATACGATTGACACAACGAGAGGTCAAATTAATTTTTTTACGTGCGAAAATAACTGACAAAAAATCGGATTCAGTGTGCAATAACCTTAATTGTAAAATATTCTACCTAAAAAAATATTACAAATAATAATCAATAATAAATACTTAGTAATACTTAGTAAATACCTAAAATAAGTTTCAAAATCCATATCAAGTTTCCTGCGCTGTAAAAATTACTGGGTTCCACCTAATTATTTGATATGGTCACAACACAAATGTTACAGTTGTCCCCAAAAAATTGAGAATTGTGTTGTGTTCAACTCATTATAAGTAATTAGTTTGAACAACAGCAAAAGTATTTTTGAGTGTGTATTTATAATAAATAAATAAGCAGTACACTATCACACTCATCTTATTAAAATACATACACAACTACCAGACAAAATTATCAATACATACCAATATGTAAGCGGAAACAGTAAAAGGATACAGAGAAATAACAGCAACATTAGGGGCCGATCACACCGAACACGCTTTTACATTCCAAAAACGTGTGTGCTTTTTATGTTGCTAAGCAATGACTGAATCAGCTGTGTAATGTGCGTGAGTGTTGATGTTGGTATGAATTTAATATTTAATAATATTGTGATAATCAAGATTTGTCAAGTCATGCAGCTCCAGATAACTCAAAACATTAACCACTAGTCTCTCCTCTATCTTCAAAAGTCTCCTTAGTCATCTTCTTGACAACATAAACACTGCTGTCACCTCAACGGAAACTCCGCCATGGGTTTCATTTGATTGGAGATTAAAAATGACGTAACGTGCAGAGAGCACGCAACAGCAAAAACACGAGGCGCAGCATCCAGTTAAAATGTGACCAGCCATTCAATCATTCAATCAATACGCAAGCAAACAAACACATGTATAAAACAGACAAGACCAGAAAGCAGTAGAATTATTATTTTTTTGAATGAATGTAAACATTACAATCTTCCACTTTAACCGCAACTTAAAAACAATCATTAATATCAAAAGTTGTAATAAAAATTGCATCAAGAATCAAATCCAATCATGAGCTTTGGAATTGAAATCAAATTAAAAAGGAAAAGCCCTGTTTGGGTAAATTTGAGTTGAGATTTCATCTGATTTCTGAGCTTTTTATTTTTAATATTATTATTATTTTATTTTTTATTATTTTTTTTTTTACAGTTTTGATGCATGACTGGTATTCTGACGGCCACGATCGTAGTACATTTCAGCACAATATCCACAATTCTCATCGCCCCCACTCTGTTTAGCATGTTCAATCGCATTTTAATTGCGTCAAAGCATTCTTTCTGTTTCCTTCTCCCTCACACTTCTATAAAAAAGCATGTCTGTGTGAGGGTGTTGATTGGGAAGGTAAAAATACAACATGTAGGATTTTATGCTAATTAGCCTTTAAACCTTGCTCACGTCAGCGAGAGTTCGTAATTAGCACGTTCGGAGGGAAGTGGCGAAAAGCTTGGGCGGCAAGATTGGCTAATCTGAATGAAATTAGCAGTGTGAAAATCAAGATGTTTCCATTTTTTTCCTCCTACCCACACCTGTTTCACCATGGACAGGAGACATTTTTTTTCTCCACTCAACATGGGGCTGTTCTCTCAGCTTTCTGCTTGTTTATCCAACACCCCCTATATTTTCTTTCTGGTTTACATGGTGGAAATGGGTAGTGATTGATGTATTTCATGCTAGGCTATTTAATGTTCACTGTTGCGCATTGAACTTAGCAGGTAATTAGCTACCTTGCACATATGATTCAGCTTCTCAACAGCACATTTGACTTGGTGGTTTCAGCATTTTTTTATAAAAGCGATATTTTTGTGACTGAGTCATTGGTTGTTGGAATTAGCTGTGTCAATGTTAGTTAGTTAACTGAATTGAGAACATAATGCTGTGATATTGGTGTTTTTACATTCAGCTTTATCACATTTGACATGTTGTTATATGAACAGTGGTGAAAAGAGTACTGAAAAATCATATTTAAGTACCATTACTTGCCTAAAATTGTAGCGCAAATAGAGTAAATGTATCTGTTGTAAATATTACTCAAAGTATGAGTAAAAAATATAGCCCTTTTAAAAATACTCAAGAGTAATGAGTATTATGCTGTGAAAAGCTGATGCATTTACATGTAATTTGTGGATGTGTGTAAACGTAACATTCTGTAGTGCATTTAGTTATATTGCACAGCAGGCACACAACTTCATTACATGTTAATATTAGGTTAGGTTGTGACATCAGGTGACCAAAATTCAATGTCTAGCCAGCGTCTAAGGACAAAGTTATTTTAATTTCCAATAACAACATCAAATCAGGTTGATGTGTGGTTAATTTTAGGTTGTTGAGCCATCTTAAACCAACATCATATTGATGTTGAATACTAACATTTATTCGTCCGGTATGGCAACCAAAAACCAACGTCTGATAGACATCATAAAAGTAACATCCGCACAACGTCAAGCTGTAACATCATTAGACGTTTATATTCGGCTGATTTTAGGATGGTTGTTGGATATTGACGTTGGCCTGATGTTGAGTTCTGACGTATAAACAAAACGCAACAAAATGCAACCTCGCCATGACATTGGGGTACAACGTCAATCTAACGTCATGTTGACGTCTAGTGTCTGCAGGATGTTTATGGCCATTTTGGTTATCATACAGTAAACATCTGTCATCTTCTCTTCAGTGCATGCATCTAAACAGTCTCTGGGTCAATGCATGTAAAGATTTTGGACATCTTCTTGAACACTTTTAGTGCTTCCAAACAGTTTGCTGCAATTATAAATTGCCCATGACCCTTGAGGTAGTTCATTATGAGGGGATTTACCTTCTATGTGCGATTGGACAGGAATCACAGGACTGCTTTTTCTAATCCTCATAGACAAGAAAATGTAAAGTAGTGGCTGCAGGTTGAAGGAAGGTAGTGAAGTAAAAGTACCAATACAACACTAAAAATGTACTCAAGGGAAAGTAAAAGTACACTTTTTTTAAAACTACTTCTGAGAAAAACTACTCAATTACAGTAGTTTGAGTATTTGTATTTTTTGTTACTTTACACCACTGAACATATGCTTCCTTATATAATCAAATATTTTGTTTGTGATATTTGCATTGTTTTAATAAACTATTTTGTTTGTGATCATTGCTTTGTTGTGATTGTAATCAATTTTTTGTTTTTTGTTGCATGACACAAACTGTAAAAGTTAATTTTGGTCACCTGCAGCCATGTTGGGTGTATATTTAAAGGGCCTGATGTAATATCTGTTATTTATTTTCCCCCAAATGTAAATCCAAGCTACATATTAGCAAGTATTTGCCTCTTAAAGAGAACAAATGTAGTCAAAAGCTGCTGAACCTCTGTCTAAAAGGCGCTTTTGATCAACTATATAACAAACTTGTTTACTATTTTCCTTTTGTATTTTTTTTTTAGAAATGTGTATATTCAATACAAATTATGAAGCTGACCAGTTAATTCTTTTCATGTGACTCGCAGTGCACTCGCAGCATTTTTTTTTAACTAGAGGCAACTGGATAGCATGAGCGTATCATGCCGCTCACATGGCACATGTGGGTCACTGCCAATATGCACGCAAGCCACGCACCTCCATTGGAAATAGCGAACTTGCGAGCGCAAAAGACGGGATATGTGAACAGCCTTTTGTTAAAAGCCTCAGCTATAGTTGAAATCAGCCTTTAATCCAGTGTGTGTGCGTATTGTGTACTAGTTCAGAACTTTAAACTAGTGCACAGTTGGCATAACTTTAAGTTGCAGTAGTTTTGTTTTGTGCAGTAACGCAGTGTTGAGAAGCCTTTACGATTAATTAATTGTGACGAATTAAAGCACAGCTAACAGTGAAATTGATTAATCATTGCATCCCTAGTTTGATGTACCATATTTTAAAGCCCTTTTTTGTGCATAAGCAAATCACACATTTTGGTGTCTCTCTTCAAGTGTAAAAGAGCTACTGCCCCAAATTATTTTCCAAATGAAACAAAAGACAATCAGAGTATGTTTTGGACACCTTCATAAAAGTTTATTGTAATAATTTGCACACACTGTAATTATTTTTCTTATCAAAAACTCAATATTTAACTGTAATCTTTTTTTGTTTTACTGTAGGAGAGTTATGCAGTATGTTACTGTATTTTAAAATTGCAATTTGAAAATGACTATTTTACAGAAAAGATATACAATACTGTAAATACATATATAAGATAAATGGTGCTGTAAATGTAAATACAGTATTTTAACTGTAATTAATCTACCATAAATTACTTACAAACTGCTGCCAGTAACTTACTGTAGATTGTACAGGAAATTGTTAGCAGCATGCGTTTAAAAACCATGTTGGCATTGCATGCCAATCTTAAGTCTTAAGTTTTCTTTAGTGTCTTATTACTGGTAAACTTTCAAATACACACAAGGCTGTATTAAAAAGTTCACATAAACTTGTTTATGTCTGTAAACACCTTGGAAATGAATCATGTTTGTTTTAGAGCTGTAATATACTGAATATTAAAATGATAGCAAAGCAATATAAAATGCTGCTTTTTATTATAAATCTAATTACAATATAAATGCACTGTTCTTCCCCTATTAGCTTATTATGGTCATATTCATTTGAATGATATTTATTGTATTTTAAAGTGATATTTCACTCAAAAAAGCAAACAAAAAACTTATTATTTACTCACCCTTCACTTGTTGAAAACCTGTTAAGTTTCTTCTGTTGAACACAAAGAAGATATTTAAATGCTAGTAGCTGGCACCCATCGACTATCCTCCATCGAATATCCTCTTTTGTATTCAGTGGATAAAAAGAAATTTGTAAAGGTTGACAACCCCACAGGAGCGAGTAAACCATTAGGTGAATTTAATTTTTTTGGGTGAACGATGCCTTTAATGCAGTGATTCCTACTGATGTATGCTAATGGGTGGGGATTATGACATCACAGTAGGGAGAAATCTGGAATAGCGTATTTCCAGTTAGTGCTTCTGATTTATGCAGAAAATAAAAGTCAGAGCGAGATGATATTGACAGTTTTAAGCTGGTTGTTTACACATTGTTGACACACATCAGGGTCCAGACATAATTTAAAAGTGAATTATACATAGCAGGTCCCTTCTAAAGTTTGCTTTAATAAAATTCAACTTCTTATAGTTCGAGCATTACCCTCACACAAGTAAAGACTTTTGATTGATTGAGGGCTTTGAAGTCAATTTAGAGTTTAGTGTTATGCAGTGAGTTATTAGTCATCTGCAATTTTAATGTGTGTGTGTTCTCACTTTCAGTATCTTGACATTAAATCTGACTCTGAGGGTTGTACATTCTTCAAGTGTTTTTTTTTTTTTTTTTTCCTCTCTGGCTTGACTGATTAATGGGTTTCCTGCTAGGTCTTTCTTATTGCCCTGCTGCAAACTTTGTTTAGTAGCATTCTCACGTACATTCTTACATTATATATGCTAATGCAAAACTGTCAGTAGCATAGCATCTCACTTTCAGTATATTGGGCCCTGTTTAAATGTAGTATTATGATGTATTTCAAATGTATACAGATAGGTGACGCTAAGTGTAAGGGAAAACAGCAACATTAAATTTAGTTTTTAAACGTATTTTTAAAAATCCAGAAACGTATTTGTTCGGCTTGATTTTTTTTTTTTGACTCTTTGTGTAAATGCACATGTGGTTGAAAGTTCCTATGTTTAGTTCCTAAGTTGGTACATAAGTCTTAACAGTTACAGATAGGGTTGTCAAAAGTATCAACTTCGGTACCAATTGGTACTGAAACTTTACGCAGTTTTGAAATGCTCCAGTGTCTGTGTTTGCACTTGGTAAACAGCGATGAAGAGTGGTAAACCAATGACCTTAATTGCCAATCACGGTCATATCTGTTGAGGATGTGAATGCATTAGTTAATGGGCTCTATGCACAGCGGCTTTTAAAACCTAGAATAAACTTCCGGTGAAAGCTTAATGTGAGTATTTTCAATTTCACAAGGTTGTTTTTACAGCATTGATGTTGTAATGTAATTAAACTACATTCTGTTAAATAGACTTAAGCATTTATTTAGTTGTTCAAGCGTAAAATGGGATGAAAGACCATTGTAACCACTAGTGCCGTCAGTAGCAACAGGCTAGCGCAGAATCCCATTGAAAATACTGAGGTAAAATAAACTATCATATTTTAAAGACATGGTGGGGGGAAATGAAATTTAATGCAGTGCTTCTTGTCCGATCCGAGACCCACTTAATATCATATATCTAACAGGCAGTGAAGATCGCTGATTTTTAAAGAAATCTGATCTTAAACATGACGATTTTGTAATTGAAAGACGTTGGGCTGCCTGGCTGAAAATTAAAAGTCTACGTGCATATAACCCATCAGTGGTGTTTAAGAATGTGCTAAACAGTGTTCAAATGTTAGTGGGAAATGGACGCTTTTAAAATTTTGGTCCGATTGGTTCCAAAGTCAGTACTTTTGAGAACCCTGACAGAACTTTAGAAGTGAGAAGTAACAAAATACAAATACTTTGTTACTGTACCAATGTCGACTTTTCTGGTATCAGGTACTTTATTTTATTTAATTTATTTATTTAATGTGTTTGGTGGTGCTATTATATTATTTAATGCTAATGTGCATTGTTTTTCATTTCGAGTAATGCATGCAGCGCATGGCTTTTTCAACCTACACTCACTGACCACTTTATTAGGTACACCTTACTAGTACCGGGTTGGACCAAGTTTTGCCTTCAGAACTTTCTTTATCCTTCATGGCACAGATTCAACAAGGTACTGGAAATATTCATCAGAGATTTTGATCCATATTGACATGATAGCATCACACAGTTGCTGCAGATTTGTTGGCTGCACATCCATGATGCAAATTTTCCGTTCAACCACATCCCAAAGGTGCTCTATTGGATTGAAATTTGGTGACTGTGTGGGCTATTTGAGTGAACTCATTGTCATGTTCAAGATACCAGTCTGAGATTATTTGCGCTTTGTGACACGTTATCCTGCTGGAAGTAGCCATCAGAGGATGGCTACAAGGCAGGATGGATCCATGCTTCCATGTTCTTGACGCCAAATTCTGACCCTACCATTCAAATGTTGCAGCAGAAATTGAGACTCATCCTACCAGGCAACGTTTTTCCAATCTTCTATTGTCCAGTTTTGGTGAGCCTGTGCGAATTGTAGCCTCAGTTTCCTGTTCTTAGCTGACAGGAGTGGCACCCGCTGTGGTCTTCTGCTGCTGTAGCCCATCCGCCTCAAGGTTGGATGTGTTGTGTGTTCAGAGATGCTCTTCTGCGTACCTCGGTTGTAACAAGTGGTTATTTGAGTTACTGTTGCCTTTCTATCAGCTGGAACCAGTCTGGACATTCTCCTCTGACCTCTGGCATCAACAAGGCATTTGTGCCTGCAGAACTGCCGCTTACTGGATATTTTCTCTTAACTGATCATTCTCTGCAATCCCTAGTGATGGTTGTGAATACCCCAGCAGTTTCTGAAATACTGAAATCTGAAATAATGGCACCAACAACCATACCACATTCAAAGTCACTTAAATCACCTTTCTTCCCCATACTGATGCTCGGTTTGAATGGCAGCAGATCATCTTGACCATGTCTACATGCCTAAATGCATTGAGTTGCATTGCATTAAGCAGTTGGACAGGTGTACTTAATAAAGTGTCCGGTAAGTGTATATACTCATGCACTATACGCATGTAGACTAGTTTATGAAGCTTGTCATGAGAAAAGCAAGACTGATGCCCTGTTTACACTGGGTAATAAGATGCATTTTGGTTGATTGGATCACAGGTTTATTAATCGAGACATAGTCCCAATCAAATCTAGGGTTTAAGTGCTAGGGGTCTTTTGTTGTATAGTTTCGACCACAGTGTACGTACTGTACAAGCTTTTTCTGATCTTTAGAGCTGGATAAAATCTAAACGTAGAATGTTTATTTTGCTAGCTTACATTGTTGTTTGTAGGTGAATAATTAATTTGTGTTAATTTGTGAATAATAAATTAAAGTTATTCCACTGAAAAAGCTTCAGGAGTATACCTTCTAGTTTCTCTCCATTTCTCTCAGTGTTTCCTCAATATAAATTACAGGTTAAAAAGGTCTGTGTAAATTTGTGTATATTTTTACAGCAAACCAATAAATATCACTGTAAAACTGCTGGGTTCCACACAAAATTGAATAAACTTGTTGGTTTTTACACATTTAAGTAAATTGAACATTAAACAATTAAGTTGTCCCCAAAATATTTTTTTAAAGAATTGTGTTGTTTCAGCACATTTTATATAAGTAGTTTGAGCAAACAACAGACCTCATTTATTTATATGAGAAATGCTGCAAAATTTGAAAAAAAACTTACCACAAAATCTTTTTTTTTTTTTTACTTACAATCCAATATTTATTTTGTTTTTGCTAAATCGTCGAGGGACTGATCTAGGGATCTCTGTGTCAGAAGTAGCTAATCACTTGCCATCTGCAACAATGACGCATGTTCTCACATTCAGTGTCATGACGTCAAGTCCAAACCTTCTGCAAGCGAAGATTTCTCTGAATGCACACAGCAATTTATACTGTGCCATATTTGTTGTCATGTCGTGAAGCGCAGTTAGCAGCTAATCATTAACAATCCCCAATCACCACACACTTTCAAACACTCAGCATCTCGACATCAAACGGCTACTTGTTTCAGTCATTCTCTAGATTTCCATCAAACATCTGCACATTTACTTTTTTATTTATTTGATTTTCTCCACCCTGGGCTTGTTCTGCATTCTCTCCCTCTTGTTGGATGTGAAGTGTCCACTCTGTCTCCAAGAGAACTGTGGTTAGGTGGAGTGTAGTCGGGTGCCCAAGAGAGTTACAGTGTGGGCGAACGACGACTGTGGAGAGTATCTGAGCTCAATTTGAGTGAATTTCCCCTCTCTGTCTCGCCATCTCGCTCTCCATTTTTTTCATCTCCTTCCCCAGATTGTTCTCTTTGTCCCCAGAGGAACCTAATGTAGGATATTTTACCGAACAGAATCGTGGGTTCCCGTAGGGCCGGTCTGACAGTACACCCAGACAGGTGCAAATTAAAGAGGGAAGGACAATAGCGGAGGTGAGAGAAAAGAGAAAGGGAGATAGAAAGAGACGCTGGCAGCTTCAATAAGACATATGGATAAAAGATCCACCTACTCCAATACATCTAGCTATTGCTGACGACATTTTGTTCTGTGCTGTCGTGAGGATTTAGGCCACACATGGTTTGCATCTATGTAATATAAAGGGTTTAAAGTCTCCATGAAATCAAAATAAAGTAGTATTTAGATGTTAGCGTCAGTGTGTTAGTCTTAAGGATATCGATAAGCTATTATGCTCCAAAACAGTAACAACATTCACATTTAGAAAATATAAACATTCAAAAATTGCGGTTTGTCACTTCTACCTAAATAGATCAAACTTTTTTTTTGACATCACATCGTCTAACCTGACTAATTAAATGCTCACTAGTATCTGAATTGCCCCGCCTTCTTTGATGCTTCTCATTTGCTTTTCGTTTGATTCTATTGAGCTCAACCAGCTGTTGAAAACAAAATGCTATTTATTAATAGGGAGGTGTTGTGTTAAGACCCATCCTGTCTTTAAGTTTAAGTTGAAATTTCGTCACACAACGAAACAATGTGCACATTTCAAAGCACTTCACATGACTTAAATAAATGTTTCTTTGATTGATTCTTAATGTTTTTGATGTGTTTTTTCATATTTATTTATTTTTTTCTTCGTTTGTAATTGTTCCTATAAAATATGCTCTAAATTGTAAAGTTTGTTGCCTTTTTATGCGTGTGAGAGAATGGTGGGAAGCTCCTAATTTTTACTTCACTGGATTGCACACTATAGTGAATGGTAGTGTAAACAAAATAAGGAGAACTGAATTGTTTATGGGTATTTTGAATATTTTATTTATAAGTGCACATGATTTATGGATAGTAGTTTTTTTTTTGTGTGTGTTGACTTATATCTTAAATTGTTTTGATTATGTTGTTATGTAGTTGTGTGTGGTTAACCCCACTCTCAGTTTAATAATGTAATGGTCTTGTTAATGTAAGGGCCAGGTTTGATAAAGGTTTTTTTTTTTTTTTACTTAACGTAACTGTTTTGTTTTTTGTTTTGTTTTGTTTTGTTTTGTTTTGTTTTGTTTTGTTTTGTTTTGTTTTGTTTTGTTTTGTTTTGTTTTGTTTTGT
>CAIGQZ010000320.1:17375551-17387612 GCA_903798205.1 Danio tinwini | reverse complement strand
TTATTATTATTATTATTATTATTATTATTATTATTATTATTATTATTTTATTTTATTTTATTTCATTTTATTCTGATACTAGTCATTTATTGTCAGTTCTTGTCCAATCACAGATCCTTAACTAATGTTGATGACAAATTTCATAGTACATTACCGATTGTTGAGTAATAAATACTGTACATTGTTCATTATTTCATGTTAGTAATTGCGTTAACTAACATTAACTAATGTAAGCGTACTGTAAAATGCAATAATAATAATTGTTTCATAATGTAAGTTTAGTTTTTTAGGTAGTATCTTCTAGTATCTTAAAAAAATATCTAGTAAAATATACTGTCATCATGGCATAGATATATGTTGTGTTGATAAAATCTTCTTTCTGTTAAACAGAAATAGGGAAAAATATACATATATGAGATTTAGCGTTATGGATGTGACATTTGCAGTAAAATCTCAAAACATAAATTGACATACAAAGTATATTTTAACATTATATTGAAACATCCGTTTTTATTTTTCAAAACAACTAACCACAGAGTTGTGGAAGCAGAAAAATATCAATCTGTAAAAATTTTTTTATATTTTAAATGAGGAAAATAAGCATGCGTTATGGATGTGACAAAAAAAGTATGCAAGTTTACAGTATACAACATACTTTGTAGAAATTCTGTGAATTAGACTGCACAACCCAAAAGAAACGATGCTAATCAACAGGATAAGTGTTGGCTCTTTATAGAACAAACATTATTGATTTTATTTGATTTTACATTTTTACATTTATAATGAAAAAGCTGCGTTATGGATGTGATGGATGTGAAATTGCCACTTGTGTGACTTTTGTAAATCAAATATAATTGTTTGAAAACATTGACAGAGACATTTTTGAGTATTTTTAAGCACTGTTAAATACAAGCCTACACAAAAAAACACATTTTAATGGTTAACAGTGTGAATGACTAATATGTGTAGGGCTAAACAGTTATTCCATTATACAGCAGTTTCTTTATTTATCCATTAATTTAGTTACCATTAGTAAGGTTCAAGTTGGAATGATGTTGACACTTACAACTATGTGTTTTTCAGGTTGAAGCTGTCATTCATGTATACCTGTATGTAGGGTTTGGCCGATAGACGATGCCATTATCTGTTGCAGATAGCCGATAAACTTCACAATGCTGAGCCAGCATTGCGATCCATCGCCCCGCCCCACATTTATATTGATATATAACTTATTATTTGCATGTCAACAGTCTTTTCATGAGCTGTGTCAAATTTTACATATAGCTGCCGCTTGCATGGCTGACAGCATCGTGAGGATTAAATAAAGGATCATACAGTACCTCTCGCGCTTAAAATGTGTAGATTCAGTGGCAAACGCTGTTACTTGCAAACCCCGTCCCACAGACTTTACAGTAAATGGCTTTATTTATTTTTATAGCAGACTTGAAGTCACTGGAAGTCTTTTATCCACTCTTGGAAAAGTTTACATGGTGGATTAACATTCAGCACATGATCACTAATAAGCAGAGATGTATAGTAATGAAGTAGAGCTACTTCACTACTGTACTTAAGTACTAAAAGGTTGTATCTGTACTCTACTGGAGTATTGTTTTTTTCTCCTACTTCTACTTTTACTTCAGTACATATTTTCGATGAGCTTAATTCTTTTACTCCAGTAGATTTTTTTTTATGTATTGCATAGTTACTCGTTACAATTATAAAAATGTTATGAATCAATCAGTCATTGATTAGACGATCAAAGAAGACAGTGCTGCCTGCCTGCATTGAGAGCACTTTAGTTTGTTTTAGACATGGAAAACCCAGAAATTCCACCTTCATCTTCACTTTCAACTGTTCGTGGCGATGAGGAAAAAGACCACCCGTGACCCTATTTAGAACCAATGTTTGCATTTTTCGGAGTGAAAGACAGTTCATATAGAATGAAGTGCATACTCTAACGTCGGATTTGAAGAAACATGTCAAGTTAAAGATAATATAATACACAAAACAGCAGTTTGAGCTATCCAAAAGAGCTAGATAAGTTAACTACTGTTAGCTACCCACGGTTCATATCATGCTGCAATGTTTACATAACGTTAACTGTCTATCATAAAGGCTGTTATATATATTATTATTTATCTATTTTTTTAATTTAATTTATCTATTTATTTATTTTATTTATTTTTATAATAAATCATAAACCGCTTTTTTTAAAATAACTACATAACGCAATACTTGTACTTTTACTTTCAGTACTTGAAAAGTAAATTTTAAAATAAACTACTTGCAATACTTAAGTACAAAAAATGTTGAATACTTTAGTACTTCCACTTAAGTATTGTGCTTAAAAAGTGCTTCAACTTCTACTCAAGTCACTTTTTTGATAGAGCACTTGTACTTTTACTTAAGTCTGGGTCTCTAGTACTTTATACATCTCTGCTAATAAGATGTGCCATTGTTAATAACTTTAGGTGGTTTCTAAAACAAAATCTGTCAGTGTTATTTTCATTCTCTCATCTTCAGTGCTTCACATTTCCGCGGTTGTAGCTCCTGTCATCTGAAGGCAGAAGGCATTGCTGAGTGATTGACAGCTGATATTAACCAATCCATTTGCGTTCAGTTCTAGAGCAGTGGGCCAATAAGAAGAGCACAAAGGCTGGGGGAGGAATTGTGGGCTTTTTTTACTTCAGCAAGTTCACATAACAACTGTTTTAATCTGTTCCTGAGCACTGCATATGGCGTTATTAGCAAAGATGCATTCTGATAAATGTCCCCTAAATCCACAGTGAGGATTTTGCAGTGAAACAGATCACACTGCAACAATTTATGCACTAGCATAAAATTTTGGGCGCATATGCAACCAAAACGGTCGAGTCCTAGCATCTTGTTATTATTTCCTCATAATAATAATAATAATAATAATAAAATAAGGAAGTTATCATCAATCACAATACAAATTACAGTGAACTCCAAACAAACTCTCGTCTTCTCCACCAGCTGTAGGAAAAAGCCATTATAAAGATCACTCTGCCTATTCATGCCATAGTCCTGTGGAAAAAAAAGTGATTGACAGGTATTAATTTGTGTGTAACTTTATTTATTTATGACCATGTGAGTCAGGTAGTGAAAATGATAGGCTACAAATAATTAATTCATTATGGATTAATTGATATTTAACAACAACCACCCCCACACCGCTCAGCACCATCGTACGATGCCAAATTGGTCAACATCGCCCAACCCTACCTGTATGTTGCAATGTCAGTTCGATGTACATCATGGATCGCGTTATCAAACTATTCTTGTTGACATCTTGGAGTGAAAACAGAGACTGAACTTGAGGCCGCGGGTGACCTGGTCCAATAAATTTACTGCACAGACAATGTGACCATCCTTCTCTGAACTGCAGATGGCCATGGCGTGGTCGCAATATAAACCTGCATGTCTTCCTCGACTTCAGCCATCATTCCAACATAAGCATGCACGCTTAACCGAATGAAAGTAGAAGACGCGTCTCTAAAGCAACCTCTCGCAACACAACCTCTCCAATGCATCGCCTCGCAATATTTGCAAACAAGTCATATGAATCATATTTATTATCATTTGACAGTAACAGAGGACCACCGCCAAATGTAGCAAAGTAAGAGTAATGATTTATCTCTAATAATTACTTGTGTAAAAGTACACGTTACCTAACAATTTTACTCAAGTAAATGTAACGAAGCAAATGTAATTCATTATTACCGACTTCTGCATTTATATAGTTCTTTTCTGGACACTCTAAGCATTTTACACATTTTTTGGGGGAAACTCCTCATCCACCACCAGTGTGCAGCATCCACCTGCATGAATGATGTGATGGCAACCATATTGTCCCAGACCGCACACCAACTGATTGGTGAAGTGGAGACAGAGTGATAATTAGACATAACATTATGATATGGTTTGCAAATTTGGCCAGGATGCCGGGGTTAAATTTTATTTTATTTTTTTAAGGATCTCGATTTAATGTCTCATGTGAAAGACATCACTCAGGCTTACACTAATGCGTTTTCGTTTTGAAACGACGTTTTAGATCAAAAACGATCCGTGTCCACACTAGCGTTTCATCTAGTGTTTCTAAACATATCTCCGTCCACACTACTCCACCAAAAACGTATATCACGTGACCATTAGCGCACTCTGGGCATGCGCGTCCAAGTATAAACAGAAAGCATGTGTCTCGCTCAGCATTTGGTTATTGTTAGTCAACAAACACTGGTTGAACGATGAACGCGAACGATTAGCGAGTGCTCAAACAATAGCTTGCCTCTTGCGAATATATGCAGCTGCTGTAGTAAAAAAGGCAGAGTTTAACTACACAATGGCATCTAAAATGTACAATAGTGCAAACAACGCTCCCATTTCTGTGTCCATGTTGTTGTTTACAGTGAAGGCTGGTCTGCCGTCTTCCTGGTAAAGTTATAGTCATGTGACAGGGGCTTGACAAATAAGGGAAGGATACGCAATGATCAAAAAGCCCCAATCAGGTAGCGAATGTCTGCAGCCACGCCTCCGTTTTCAGATGTCTCTGTTTTCCCCCTTCCACACTGAGACAGAGAAGCAGCATGTAGAATGAAAATGGCCTCTCCAGCATTTTTAAAACGCTCCGTTTTAGGGACTCAAAAACTCCGGCGTAGTGTGGACGGATGGCGTAACTGTAGCAAAACTTATGCGTTTTAAAACGAAAACGCATTAGTGTAAACAGGGCCTCAGTGAGCAGTACAGAGTCCCCATCAATATACTAGGCTAGGCTGTTAGGACCCACACAGACCACAGGTTGAGCACCCTCTGCTGGTCTCACTAACACCACTTCCAACAGCAACCTAGCTTTATGTGGTCTTCCATCCAGGTACTGACCAGGCCCTGCTTAGCTTCAATGGATGACCAAGTTAGAGTTTCAGAGAGCTAGCTGCGGCAAGCAACACAATGTTCACCCATATAAAGCTGCTAAATCCATTTTTACATGTTTTACACTGTTGTTTTCCTTCATTTCTTTTCTTTCACCATTCACAAACAATAAGACTGTGCTGTTGTTTGTGTGTATGTAGATTTGTTTATTTTACTCCCAAACACAAATGGAACATCTTTGAAAATTGCAGTGCAGAATACAAACAATCGAATTAGGTAAATGCTTTTAATGGAGTTAAATGACAGCGTAATTGTATCAAACCTTCCATCTTCCGTCAAAGACTTGAAATCTCATAGTAATTGATGGTATTCTAAAACACAACTCCCATTCCTCTGTCCAGATGTGTTGCTATATTGTCTCACAAGCAAGCAAAACCGCACATGTTATATTGCATAAAATAATATGCCAAGTGAGACTAAACGTATCATGGAGGATCAACTTGGCTGATAAACAAACAAGTTCATCAAAAAAATTTTACACTTGAGCATAACATATTCTAGTTGCAATTCTCAATATATGCACATATTAAGTGTGATTGCAATGAAATAGTTGGCATTGCTATGACAAGCCATGCTACGTACGTCTCAGTTATTAAAACACTAATACTCTAAAGATGGATTACGAGAAGGACTTTAGTGGAAAGAAGCTGTGAAGCTACATTTTTTGACCTTTGGAGAAGTCCATTTTTTGGAAGAGAAATCGTAATATCTCATTTCAGCTCCTCCAAAAAATGACCTCATGGTGTGTAGCAAAAGAGGATCTTGCTTTAGACTGTCATTACCTCTTATAATGGGCTTTTAGCCTTTAAACGACTCTCTGAACAACTGTGGAAGAAAAAAAAGTTAAAATTTTTCAAGCCAGGTTTTGTCCTCTGCTACTTAAATAAAATAAAATACTGAAAGCAGATCAAAATGCAAGTAAAAAATTGTGTTTTGTTTTCAGTAATATTAAGTGAAAATTAAGTGAGTTTGACTGTAATAACAGCAAATGCCAATGGGGCAAGCAAAAAATCTTATTTTGATTAAATCTTATTTAATCTTTATTTTAAGGTTCTTACCTTAAATTTCTGGAATATCACAGAATTAAAAGGGTCTATTCAATATATTGAAAGTCAGGGGCTCATTCATTCATTCGTTCATTCATTCATTCATTCATTCATTCATTTATTCATTTATTATGTCAGTATAGGTCATAGAATGTCATATATATATATTTACTTAGCATTTTATCAAAATGTTTTTATTTTATTTTATTTTTTTACATTTGTATATATGTACATGAGCAATATCACAAGAGTAGCAGTGCAATATGGCTGTATATCGCCGCTGGTGATATACAGGCTGAGAGCCTTAGTGTCCCGCCAGTGATAATATACAGCCATATCGCACTGCTAAGAGTATGATATTGCGTTTATACAACAGTTTGATGGCATAATCGTGTATATAAAAAATAAATTCAAACACAGAGTCTCAAATACTTTTGTACGAGGAACTACTTTCTTCCATCATTCATTCACATCTGCAGCTGAACTGCAGAAATTGTTACTTCACAAACATCACTTTAGAGCTAGTATTTGAATGATTCTCTAGCTTTATGTCTAAAATGATGACGAAACAGGTGATTTTGCTAAAATTGTAAGATTATAAGGCTGAATGTCATGTAATGGCATCAGTCTACAGCGATTTCCCTGTATTTATCTGTTGCTATTGGGATTTCACAATAATAAACCCTGAAAAATCCAAAGCAAACACTACCAGATTACTACGGTATAAGTACAGCAATACAAAATTTAAGATAGAAAGAGATCGACTTAGAATGTCACTTACCTGTTCTGTAACGATTTGATCAGCTGTAGTTAGAAATGTTAGCTGTCCTTCTAAGGACTTATTATGCTGTCTCTGTCGCCATCTTGTGGTGGAACGTTAACTGTCTTTGCTCTGCTCGTTGATAGGTTGATGGCTGCCGATGCGCTGAATCTCCAAAATTATAAGTATTTATTAGGTTAGCCTTTATAAGGTAGCAAAAATGGTTGCTGACCAAATTGGAAATATAGCTTAATAGGTTGTGAGCTAGTTACTGTTAGGTACTGACTTTTTTTTCCTTCTTTTTTCTTGCTGTGCAACCAGTACATAGTCTTGTATTTAATTGTTTGTATTTGCACTGCATTCATACATTTGTTTTGTATATATTAAAAGTCTTAGATTGGTGTAAATGAATCATTATTTAATGTATTAATCAATGATGTAATACAGTAAAGTTAGCTTACAATCTAATAATTACATATTAAATAAGACAAATGAATCTAACTTCCAGACCAGCTTTGTTTCGAGCTTCAGCATCATATTCTAAAAAGATATTACACGGCAACATGTGATTGAAGATTTTTTTTTTCTCTAATCAGTGCTCATAATTCCTATATAATTCAGCTTTTTGGTCAGTGAAATTAAGGAAGTCAGGTAGTTTGACATTTGGCTTAGAGTGGGATGCCTGTTTTACTTTTTAGTAAAGACTATTTAGCTTTTTTTGTTTAGTTTTTTTTATGGAAAACCCCAATTCATTTTGACTTATTAAAAAAATAATAATAATAAATAAATATATATATATTTTTTTTTTTTTTTCACTTGTTTAGGAAATCATTCCTGATTTAATTATAAATATTTTTTTATATTTGTACTAAAATTAAGACAACAACTTTAAGAACAATATTTTTTTGCTATTTTTTTCTATTTTGCTATTTGCTATTCCATCTGGTTTCAGCTTTTAGACAAAAATACACAGTTGCTATATTCTTCATATTTGAAATGCAGTCATAGATATATTGCTGAACCTGACATTAACCAACTTCTTTACTAATAAAAAGAAGACTGTGTGCAGAGTGATGAGACATTCCAGTCTAGGAAATTAATGTACTTAAGCAAATGTCAGTTCTCTGCGTATATAAAAAGTATAATTTACAGAAATAGTGTCACATAAAATATTTCCATGGTACTTTAATGCCATTTGTATCACTTTGCCTGCAGTATTTCCAACAGCAAGTGTCATTGTGAAGGACTAAACTTTAGTTTGGCAAAGTGAAACATTAAATGTTATTATTTTTTTGATCATATCAAACCATGATATTGCTATTGTTGTTGTTTTTTCATGCGGAATAGATTTAGCTGAGGAAAACACTGGATGTATTACTGCATTATTTCTTTAGAAAAGATTTGCTTAGCCACTTTTAAATTGATTTAATGTTTAATACAATTATTGTGCACACTTTATTTTAAGGTCCAATGTTTTTTTTATTAATAAATGGTTATCTATGACTTTTGCCTCTGTAATACGTTCTGCTTGCTAATAGTATGGTAGTGGTTGAGTTTAGTTAACTTAAAAGTGTGTTATAAGTACTGATAAAAAGCCAATATGTTAATATACATGCTAATAATAGTTAAATCATTTGTAAAAACAGAAAGAGAGCAAAATCTATGTTGTCAAAGGGAATTCTCTGAAACTGTTTAAAGTAGACATGGGTTATATTTGCAAAATCGCCCCTATATACTCTCATTCATTATTCCACACACTATACCTTACATTAGAGGCAAGATTTAGATGTGACTGTATGTTAATGCTTAAGTTATGCACTTTAAAGAGCACCTATTTTACCCCCTTTTCAAGATTTAAGATAAGTCTATTGTGTCTCCAGAACGTGTCAGTAAAGTTTCAGCTTAAAATTCCCATCACATTATTTATTATACCTTTCTGAATCTGGGAGTTTGAGCTGTTAGGCACTGTTTTTGTTACCTGTGCCTTTAATGCAAAAGAGCTGGTTTTCCCCGTCCACCAGACTCTGTATTGCTCAGATGCATGTAGCCTTCACGTAGATAAACAGCCCATTGACAGACAAGAATAAAGCAGATCTCCCTTACTAAAGTAAGAACTTTCCCAATGGTTATTTGATATATTTGTTGTGGAGATAATTCAAGTCTTTCTGCAATTATAAGTCACACACAATATCATTATAAAGTTGGTGCATGTTGTGGTGGTCCTTAGAATTGCAAAAATTGGATCCTATTTTAATTGTCAGGAAATTAAAAATTAAAAAAGAGACTTATTGTGTTTCTATCACTCCAATATGACTTTGAACACACAATACCTGCACACAGTTCTGTCCAATCAGCTTCCAAAAGTTACTAATAAGCTACGAGTGTACCAAAGTTGGCGCCCCAAACCAAGCTCATGCAGCACTGATAGAATACATGCAATTTGTGCATGTATTTGAAAACGTAAAATTCTGTAGTGCATTTAGTTATTGCTTAAGGCCATTTAGTCTTTCTAAAGACTTAGAAAGTCTTTCTTCTTCATCTTTCATCTTCATCAGTAACGTGCAGTCTAAATAGTCTATCAGCTGTTGCGTGCAATGTTTTTACATGATTTTAGACACTTTAAACGCTTCCTCACTGTACATGTTTGCTGCATTTATCAAGTGTCAGTTGTGTCTTGAGATTATCTTAAGATCGCTCTGCCTGTTGCAATTTTCATGTGACAGTTGATTGGATAGGAATCACAAGACTAAGGCCAAATCCCAATTTTACCCCTTAGCCCTTCCCTTTACCACTGAGGGGTAGTGGTGTCCCAATTCTCTTTAGCTTGAAGGCGTCGGGCTTAGGGGAAGGGGTAGATAGTCCTTAGAACAGAAATTTTTCAGGACCACACTCAAAAACAAGAGGTAAGAAAATTTCCCAGAATACACTAGCCACAACGTCTGGATGGCTGAACCCAGAAGTATAAGGAGATCCACAAATTAGTGTTTTTTTTGTCATTATTATGAATTTTTACAACAACCAAGCATATGTTTTATTATATTCATAACCATGTTCATGTTTTACCATCATGGTTTAAACAAAACACTAAAATAAAAACCTCTAAATTTCGCTATGTATAATCCATAATATTATTTTCTGTATAGCAGTCCCACAATATTCTGACACCCGATGACACTCGAATACCCTGTCAGAAAAGTCTATGAGGCAATGAGCTTTTTACAGTGTCTGCTATAATGTTAATGTTGTTTTGTGTGTGTGTGTGTTTACATTGATGAATATAACCACTGTGTAAATGCACAGCATAGTTATGATCTTATTGCCACATTAGACTGTTATTATAACATAATATATGCCTTCAGTGATTTCCTAAAGATAAATAACAAAAAATAACACAAGTGGAATACCTACAGCAGTCATGATCGTCTGATTATATATAAAGCAAGAGATCGCTATGACATATGATGACGTGTGCAGGAGCTGTAGTGGTGTCTCATTTCTTAGGGGTAAATTTTGAAGATCTTCCCCTTCACACTGGGTTTTAAGGGGAAGGGGTAGGGGTACACAAATAGAATTGGGATTGGGCCTTATTATTCTATTATCCAATCACTATAGATAAGAAGACATTGCAAATAAATACAAAGCAATTACTGCAGGTTGAATGAAAGTAAAGCAGTAAAAGCACTGATATAAAACAAAATTTGTACTTAAATTAAAATAAAATGACATGTTTTTTAAAGCTATTTAGTAAAGTGCCACTCAGAAAACTGTTCAGTTCCAGTAATTTGTGAATTTGTAATTCATTACTTTACACCACAGTTTATAATATTATAATATATGTAAATAATTATTAGTATAAAATAAAAAAAGACTTAAAAGGGACCTGCTATGCAAAAATAACTTTTATAAGGGGTTTAAACAAATTGTAATGGTAAAACATGTATATATATATATATATATATATTTTTTTTTTTTTTTAATCACACTTGATAAAAACTGTCTGCAGAAATACTTTTATTGACATTTTCTCTTTGTACATGCCTTCAGAGGGGCAATGTCCTGCCCATTAGTGAAGATTCATTGTTTTTGAATCTGTCACTATTCTGACAGGCATTTGTAGCTCTGCCCTCTTTTGAAAAAGAAATGAGCATCTCATTTGAATTTAAAGCAACAGTCATCAAAATGACACAATTAGGATCGATTGATACATAAGATACCTAAAAGGGGCAGTTTCAAAGAGTTATAACAATTATGTATGCTGTATTTTGAGCTGAAACCTTACATACACACCCTAGGGACATCAGAGACTTATTTTACATCTTGTAAAAAACGGGAATAATAGGTCCCCATTAAATCAAGCACCTCAATAATTATATCTCTAATACATTGACTTAAAGAAGTCATGCAGTCGTTGTGCATTAATATTTCATCACTGATGTGTAAGGTGTGCTCTTGGTACACTGAATACTGTAACACTGCATTTGTTTTATACCCGCAAGATGTGCAGCTTTGAAGGTTTGCTTCTGAAAGTAGGAAGGCCTTGATGTAAGAAATATTGAGAACTAGCATTTTAGGCCTTGAGTTGAGTAGAACAGAGTATACATTTAAATGTATGTATCATTTATTGTATATGTAATTATTTATATATGTAGACACATATAGAGTCACATTTGCCTAAAGATCATTGTTGTATTAATTCAGTGAGTTGTCTTTTTTGATAGCATGAAGGGTGTATGAAACGCTGCAGTACACTAATGTTATGGCAAGTGTTTTTGAAGAGGTTGCACTTGAGTTCTGACGGCTGAGATCTAATCCATCTCTTAGTCACCGAGGGATAGGGCTGTTTGAGGTGAGTTATACTTGTAGATCACAGAGAACATGCTACAGTACAGAACTCCCTGTTCCTGGCCCTTTTAAGGGTGTTATGTATTATTCAAGCTGAAATATGGAGCTGGCGTGTGGGGGAGGGACAGGGTTTTAGAAGTCATGTCTGAAGATGGCAAGGCGTGGATGGAAGTCATCAGAAAGAAAAAAGAGACTGAGGATAAAATTTGACCACATGATGATGTCTATTACACTGTGCTTTTTGTTTTGTTTCAAAGAGATGTACAAATACAATTAAATAAAATTACCACTATGTTAATTAAGGGCTAATCAGAGATGATTTTTTCACACCTGCAAATTATTTTTTTTTTTTCTGACTTAAAATTTAACTGCTCATATTAATGTTTAACAGATAGGTTGAATATATAATAATAATAATAATAATAATAATAATAATAATAATAATAATAATAATAATAATAAT
>CAIGQZ010000320.1:17330501-17344910 GCA_903798205.1 Danio tinwini | reverse complement strand
TCTGTCTGTCTGTCTGTCTGTCTGTCTGTCTGTCTGTCTGTCTGTCTGTCTGTCTGTCTGTCTGTCTGTCTGTCTGTTAGAGATGCCTGTTTTGGTGCCTATTTTGGTTAATTTTGCCAACCGACAACCACCGCTTATTAACCATTAACTAGAGAGGTTAATATTAAATAATTATTTATTTAAAAATAATTAACCACATTATATATTGCATAATACAGATTTATTTTAACATGTGAACATATTACAGTCGCTTTGGTGCATTTCTCACAACACTATTTACATTTGCACACCAGTTAATGCATTTCTCAAAACAATTAGTACAAACTGCAAAACCTAGTGGATAACCTGCAAAAGTGTCACTTGCTCAAAATGGAGAGCTCATTCCCCAAAAGCAAGTATTCATGTCAATAAAAGTGTCAATGTCATCAAAATAAAAAGTCCTGCCACCATTGTTTATGAACAAGATAGTCAATTGGCTTTGTCATGTTTTAATTATGATAGTTTACTCTGTACATTTTTTCCAATGCAAAAAAGTCAGATTTTGGTGACACGTCCTGAAAATGCTCCAGACAGCACTATATACTATTTGCACAGCCATTTAAAAACTACATTAAAGTTAGACATCACTGTATGTAGTGAGGTGTCTGAGTACAAGACACTGAATATGTATGTTTCACATTTTTACTGCAGATGCTCTTTACAATTCAAATTTATTACGTAATGTTTTAGCATTGTGCAAAAGAATAAATACACCCTTATTTACAACAAACATAAACTTCCTTTGGGTAGAGCTGTACACAACTGTAAACAATATTGCAGTACATATTGGAATGTATATTGCAGTACATATTGGAACAGTTAATTTTGACTGACATGACATAAGCAATTGATAAAGTTACAAACAGCAGAGAGTTGTATGAAAGTAATTGATGCATGTCCAAAAGCATTTGCAATTTGCTGGAAGGAATGAAAAACTGCTACTATGATGTGCACAAATGACTAATTGTTTTGAGAAATGCATTACCTGTTGTGCAAATGTAAATAGTGTTGTGAGAAATGCACCAAAGCCACTGAGAAAAACTGTAACAACAGAACATCTTCATGCACCTGCAGTGTTTCTAACAGCATAGAAAAAAAGAACAAACTAAATAAAAAAGAATAAAATCAATAGTCTAGCCCTAGATATTTTTCACTTAATTAATCTTTTCATTCATCCAGCCATCCATTTATCCATCCATCCACACATCCATAAAAATGTGTTCCAGTAATTTGTGTTTTATCTGTCTCATAGTGCGTAAATTGATACCATGAATGGAATTGTGTACATAAAGTATACTTGAGGCACCTGTCCTTTTTAGAGTTATTAAAACACAGTTTTAAAGCATCCGCATTATTATCAGAGTGATTTTTAAGGTGTAACTATTTGGCCAACCAATAAAAAACTATTCAGTAATAAGATTTATCAGTTCCGGTTAGTGGCGCTCGTGGTGCAGCAACAGCACACTTTAAAATATACCAAACTAGACGCTAGCAAACGTCATTGTTTCTTTCTTTCTTTCACTCCCACTATCTTGTTTTCTGGGTTTTCTCTGCCTCTCCACATTTCTCTATCGTCCTCCCCTCATTTAATGTTTTATCTCATGGGCTGTAGTGTGAGACTGACAATGTGTATAAAATGATGATTTAACCTCAGGGACGGAGGAGCAGCGGTAAACAGAAGGAAAGATTAAAGAACAATGCTCCCTCGCCTCACAGGACCGCAGCCAGAGGTGTATGTGTGTGCCTATGTGTGTGTTTGATGTGTGTGATAAAACGTACAGCAGATTATGAGAAAAGCAGAAGACGAGCTCATTAGAAGCTCGCACCCTCAAAAGCGCAGAACGAAGGATCAGAGAGAAGCCACCAACCTCTGCGAACTCCTCCTTCTCATCCCTCCGTTCTTTTGTAGTCCTGTCCCCATCACTTGGCTCTGATCTTGTGCCTCATTCACTCTTCTGCTTCCTTGGGGAGGCCATGATCTCTTCTTCTCGGCACATTTTCTTCTCATCTCATCTCATCTCTTCTCTTCTCTTCTCTTCTCTTCTCTTCTGTCATTGTCCTAAAAAGGTTGTTGCAAAGGAAAAAAAAAATAAATCATTGGTTTACCTTTTTGGGTTGTAAAACAATATGGTTTAAAATAGAGCACATATGATGAAAATCATCTTTTGTAAGCTGTTTGGACAGAACTATGTGTAGGTATAGTGTGTTCACAGTCATATTGAAGTGATATAAATACAAATGCCAACTCACCCAGCCGGGGCTCGAACCAGCAACCTTCTTGCTGTGAGGCAATTGTGCTACCCACTGCGCCAGCGTGCTGCCCGAAGGTTGAACAGAACATGCTTATTAGATATGGAGTAAATATCATTGTAATAACAAGACACGCATTCATTCCTGTACATCACGGTTTAGTTTGAAAGTTAAGACCACAGAACAACATCCAATCGAACACATAGTGTTTCAGTTGACCTCAAGTTGAACTTTATTAGCTGCAAGAATTAGAGCATGGTTTGCTTTTTATAAACTAACAAATAACTTAATGGTTTTTAATGACGTTTGGGGATTTAAGAACATTTTGTGCATTGTTGATGAAGAAGAACATCTAATTATCCTTGTGTAAATGCTATTTTTTAATAGCATTTATTTAATTTGAGTGTTTTGAGATTCATTTGGAATATGTCATATTATTTATAGTTTTTTTGTATTTTAATATGAACAAAATATATAAACTAATTTTAATTTGCTACAAAATGGATTGTAAAATCTTGAACATTGTATCATAATGAAATACAGTTGCTTACATTTTGTATTCAAAATACGTTACACACTTGCACATATTCCATTTACTCCCCAGCCTTGGTTTCTAATACTGGTCTCAGGTAAAGGCAAAAAAATGCAATATTGACAAAGAAAAATATTAACCACTTGGCATAGGTGGAGTGAACCCAGTGAAAATGTTGAATTGTTTGATTGCAAACAGACTGGAATGTTTATTTTCTTACTGTGATTTGAAGGGAGATTAAATGACTCTTAGAGCAAAGTGGAGAGTTGGAGAATGTGAATAGAGAGTAATTATTCTGCATGGTTTCAATTTGGAGTTCAACACAATACTGATATTGAGACCAATGCTGGTGTGATAATTAGGGCCTTATGATTTCTGCAACAGAATTTAGTCGTGTTACTGTTTAGTCATGTCCCCTCATGTTAATTTAGTCAAAGTACTGTTAATTGTGGAAAGTTATTAAGTTTTGCAAATCTGGAAGGTCTAAATGGTATGTACTGTGATAGTGTACATTACCGAATTTATGATTTAGTCTGTTTGTGAATTGTTTACTGAAAAAAAAATGTAATAAATATTTGAAGTGTTCTGTATCTGTGTGAATGACGGAAATTAAGAAATGTGATGAAGCACAATGCTTTTTAAAAACACAATTGTTAATATAGAGTTGATTGTTTCAATATTTCAATTAATTGTATACTATTTTTGATTATTGTAATTAAATTCAAGCATTTAAACAGTTAAAAAGTAGTTTATAAATTTAAAAACAAAACAAAATGAGGGCTATAATATATTCTGGTTACATGTAATTTAGTTATTTTGAGGATTCCGAAGCCAATTTATTACAGCATTTAATAATAATAATAATAATAATAATAATAATAATAATAATAATAATAATAATAATAATAATAATAATAATAATAATAATAATAAACTATCAGTTTTTTTTGCGAGCTAACAATGCAGACTTTAATGAAATACACACAGTGTTGGGGGTAATGCATTACAAGTAACGCAATATTACTTTAGGTAACGAGCAAAGTAACGCATTGCTTTTCAAAGTTAAGTTATAATATTTAACTTATTTTTTTTTAAATGCGATGCAAGTTACTTTTTAGTTTATTTAACTTGCTTAAAAAAATAATTGCTGAATTAAAATGAACATAGTCACGTTGAATCACGCACACAATGACAGAATGCAGGAAGAGACAGAAAGGAAGATGGCAGAGCATTACATTTTTGCGATGGAAATGTGAACACATGGACAAAAAGGAAGAGTATTATCTAATGTACAGTGATTTTACGTTTTAATAAGACAAAAGTAGCATTGCTTTAAAATGTCATTAATCTGTATATACAGCATATATAGCTCTGTGGTCGAAAAGTTCTCCGAAGATAAAGTTGTACTATTTATTTTTTTTCAGGTTAATGAAAGATATACCGTGTGTTGTTAATTGCAGAGCTCCTCTATTTAAAGGAAAGAAGAAAAAAATTCCCTCCAAGTTCTGAGAAAGAATAAGCCCTAACATAAAAGTAACGTAATGCATTACTTACCATAATCCACTGTGTAAAACATATGCCAGAATAGTTGGCGGTTCATTCCATTGTGGTGAGCCCTGATAATCAGGGACTAAGCAGAAGTAAAAATAATAAAAGAATGAATGAATGAATGAATGAATGAATGAATAATAAATTGCTATTATAAATAGTGTTAATTTTTGAGTACACTAACATTAATTTAAGGAACATTACAAATGAGAGTTATAATAATTATTATTATTATTATGTTATATATTATTATTATTGTTATTATTATTTTGTTCATTTGTTAGTTCATTCACACTACTTTGTTCATCTCTTTTATCATCAGTAAATGCAAATTCTCTACGATTTCAGAAAAAAACTGTTATGCTGTAGATGCCAAACCCCATTTTTTTCAGCCTTTTCCTTTTCCTCCTCTTGTCTTTACTTACAATCCCTCTTGAGAATAACCAGAATAACTATTATCATGGTGCCATACTCGACCTCCATATTTTAATTCCTCTGTTCAGTCTCATTTGAGAGGAAGGTCTGAAATGCAGTAATTAGGCCCTACTCTATAAGATGAAACCTCGGCTAAAAATACTTCTTGCGTAGTCAGATCCAGGTATACTTAATGAATCTTTGAGAGTGTGATCAGAAAGATGACACCCTGCTGCTTCGGCTCTACCTTCTAGATGCCTTTTCTATGGAAATGTTTTTAACGTTTTAAGATAGTAAGCCTTACACTTGTATATATAGAGCAAAGAGGCAGTCTGTTAGCATTAGCTACTGTACTAATGACCTGTAGAAATCCTCAGCTAAAATAAGACAAATTGTTTGATTTTGCTGCAGCTAACTAATTAACTAACTAACAGCCTAGACATCAAACACAGACACTAAAATGAAAATGGACTGAGCATAGTTCTGAGTCAACATCAACCAGAGACAGAAAATAACTAATATGCTAACAAATGCTTTTGAAACTGTTTTATTAGCAAAATTAATTCAAATATATAATGTGTTTTGGTCTAAAAAGTCAGAATTAAAGGGTTAATTCACCACAAATTACTCACCATCATGTTGTTCCAGTCACCTGAGACTTTTTTCATCTTCAGAACACAAATTAATGTCTGCATAAATCAAAATCTACATTTTTGTTTCGCTAGCGCATGTTAAAGCGCTAATCTTAAAGTGAATAATTAATTTGTACAAATTAATTCACTGAGAAAAACAAACAGTTTGTTTTGGTAAACTTCTTAAAAGGAAATAGAAAAAAATCTGACCACTTCCGTGTTTAAAGTGGCAGTCCTTCTGTTGACACCAATCTGAGGGTTTTCATATAGCAACTACATACATACTGTTAGCTTGCTATGAATGATGTGCAAATGAAAGCCCCACACTCTACTCAATATTCCGTTTCAGTTGGAACTACATCATCATACTAAAATAAAAGTCTCAGCAACTTCAAGTTCATGTGAACTTTAATATACTTTGGATGAATTCTGAGAGCTAAATAGACAAACATGGTCTGGATTTCAAAGTCCAGAAAGGTTCCAGATATTTTCTTGTCCAAACAGACCATATGCCTTCAGTGGTTTAATCAGCATGTAATGAAGCTACAGTACGAGAATACTTCTGTATGCACATAAAACAAAAAATACTAATTTTATTAAACAGTTTCTTCTCTTGAATGGCGCAGTGGGTAGTGATGTTGCCTCACAGCAAGAAGGTTACTGTTTCTAGCCTAGTCAGTTGGCGTTTCTGTGTGGAGTTTGCATGTTCTCCTCGTGTCTGCGTAGGTGTCCTCCGGGTGCTCTGGTTTCCCCCACAAGTCCAAAGACATGCTGTATAGGTGACTTGTGTAAGCTAAATTGCCCGTAGTGTATGTGTGTGCATGAGTATGTATGGGTGTTTTCCAGTGATGGGTTGCAGCTGGAAGTGCATCCGCTGCATAAAACATATGCTGGCTGAGTTGGCGGTTCATTCCGCTGTGGACCCCAGATTAATAAAGGGACTAAGCCTTAAAGAAATTGAATTAATTAATACGTTTCTTCTTTTCAGTGTCAGTATATTGCGCTTCTTCATGAGCACCGTGCACTGATGTATACTGTACAGCAGATGTCTGAGCATAGTACTGAGTCAACATCAACCAGAGACAGAAAATAACTAATATGCTAACGAATGCTTTTGAAACTGTTTTATTACCAAAATTTATTCAAATATATGTATTTTTTTGGTCTAAAAAGTCAGAATTAAAGGGTTAATTTACCCAAAATTACTCACCATCATGTTGTTCTGCATAGGTGTCCTCCAGGTGCTTTGGTTTCCCCCACAAGTCCAAAGACATGCGGTATAGGTGACTTGTGTAAGCTAAATAGCCCGTAGTGTATGTGTATGTGCTTGATTTCCTCCGTTTAAATCAAATGTGCATGCAAGATATACTGAAAATAAACTAATAAACTGAATAAAGTCCCTTAGTCCCTTTATTAATCCGGGGTCGCCACATTCACTACGAACAATTTAGCCTATCCAAGTCACCTGTACTGCATGTCTTTGGACTGTGGGGAAAATAACCTTGAGGGAAACCCACGCGTTCGCAGGGAGAACATGCAGGATTGCTATTATATTCAAGATTTTTAAAGTTGTGTTCATTTTTATTTTATTTCATTGTTAATAATACTATGAAGCCAGGGGATCCAGGTTAAGGTGGGTTAGTACCAAGTCCTAACTCTGCGTACTCTAATTAGACCTGAAACAGTTAATTAAGGACTTCTGATTTGCTAGAAGCTTCCAGGCAGGTGTGCTGGAGCTGACTGAAGCTTAACTCTGCGGGGCATTAGAAACCCCTGGTTTATTAAATGACAAAAGAAAAGGAAACAATAGGTTTTAAATACAATAACACTGATGAATATACACATGATTTTAAGTTATTCACCACAAAAGCACTCAAACCAAAGAAAAAATAGAAAAAATTATGATGAATAAAGATATGCTTCATTAATGTTTAGCACAAAATTACTCAACTCAAAAGGTAAGTTCAAGCCATTTTGTAAGAAACTTCTACTGATCTAAAGGTCTATACCATATCTGTGCCAGCAAAAAGATGACAACTCAGCCCCACACACACACACACACACACACACACACACACACACCTGCCTAGTAATCGCACGTGGTACACCAGCTTCTCCTAAAATTGACCAAATAAAAAACTTTAAAACACATATACCCCACATTTATAGCAAGTGCATATCTCTGAAGACTTTCTAGTGTGTGCTGACCAGTATTTGACTCTCCCGTTCTATCATATGCCACAACAGTTGTTCCCTTCCACAACAAAGCAGAAAAAGTAGTGGAAAATGTCAAAGGTGGACAAGTTATTAATTTCCCATTCTTTCCAAGAATATCTAGCAACTGGCATAAGAAGACCATGAACCGTGGATCAGTTGATCAAAGCCACAGAGGAAGGAGAGCCTACAACAGCTTCCCCGAAAGACACCCTAAGAAAGAGATTTCTGTCAGCTCCTCTGAGAGCTCCACAAGACAGACACACACCAGTGTAACACAACAAAGGGCCTTCTTCTTCTTCTTTTTTTTTTAAGTCTCCAGAGGCAGCTCACAAAACTGGTTGACCTTATGCCATGGCTTTGGCTCAGTTTATTCATAATGCATCGCTCATCAGTACTGCATCAAGCCTAACAACAGTGGAGCACAGTCTGCAATGTCTACAGGAAATAAAGCATGAGTCATTACTACACACATGAGTTCTTGGATGCCTGGTGTTATGCAAGGTCAACAAGATATGAAAGACCTTTATCAGGAATTCAGCAGCACTATAAGCCAACTCGGAGAAGATGGCAAAGAGTACCCTTTGATATCCACAACCTTAAAACCCCTCAACCAGATGATCGTCACAAGTGGATATTGATGCAGTTAGACCTGTGCTGGATTCTGCTATCATGAGTACAGGGATGACATTAGGTGCTGTTTCAGGAGTTTATAAGAAATGATAAACTTGACATGTTGCCATGGAAACTTCAGCGATGCATTATAAATAATGGTCAAAACAACAACTACAACAAAAATCATGCAGGGGCTCAGCAGGAGTATTTAAAAGAGTGTGAGAGAGTTAAACATAGTACACTATTCTGAAGTGCACTCAGTCAATCCCACAATGCATTCATTCATTCATTTTCCTTCGGCTTATTCCCATATCAATCAGGGGTCGCCACAGCTGAACGAACCGCCAACCAATTCCTGCATTAGTTTTACACAGCAAATGCCCTTCCAGCCGCAACCCAGTACTGGGAAACATCCATACACTCCCACATACACACTCATATGTTACGGCCAATTGTGTTTTACCCAATTCACTTATTGTATAGTGAATGTCTTTAGACTGTGGGGGAAACCAGACAACCCAGAGGACAGCCACATGAACATGGGGAGAACATGCAAACTCCACATAGAAATGGCAACTGGCCCAGATGGAACTCGAACCAGCAAACTTCTTGCTGTGAGGCCACAGTGCTAAGCACTGAGCCACCGTGTCACCCTCCCACAATGCACCTCAATAAAAATAAAAAATACATAAATAATACATAAAAAATATATATCCAAATATCTTATTTTGTGTTTTACAGAAGAAAAAAAATGTTTGGAACCAATAGTTAAATCATAACAGAAAGGAAAAGAAGAGAAAATTGTAACAAAGTTATAGTTATTTATTCATTCATTTATTCATTTTCTTGTCGGCTTAGTCCCTTTATTAATCCGGGGTCGCCACAGAGGAATGAACCGCCAACTTATCCAGCACGATTTTACGCAGCGGATGCCCTTCCAGCCGCAACTCATCCCTGGGAAAAATAGTTATTTAATATAATTGAATTGTTTGATAAAGTTTGACCCAACCTTTTGCCATCATCATTGTGATAAAGACTACAGAGAATGTATTAATAATATTACAACTGAAGACAAGACACATGTTTAGAACAGCAGGAATCGTTATAAAAACCTTCCAGATGGAAGTTTGGAAACCAAAGTTGTTGATTTCTAACTGATTCCATTAGTAATTGGATATTCACAGACTGCATACATGAACTGTATGACACTGAAAAAAGAAGAAAAAAGAAAAAAGAACTTACGAGAGACCACTGGACATCAGTAAGTGGCCTAAAGTACCTCAGTGTAGTGATTCTTCAATCATTCAAGTAAAAAATAATAAATGCTAAGAATAATAAGACTATAAGAATAATAAGACTATAAGAATAATAAAACTAGAAGTTCTGTTTTCTTAAACTAGATTGTTTATTTTTTTTTCAATACTGTGAATTTCTGATTAATCTAAATCGAAGATTGTGATTTCTATTAACACTAATTATTTTATTGATTGAGCCACTTGAATGTATTTATGTGACACATTTTAAATTACACGGGATTAAACTACTGAATTAACAACCACAAATACTGAAGAAGCATGTACAAAAATCCAAAAAGTGTAGTTCAATTCACGTTGTGGTGGTTCACACTATCACACAGTATCATTCTGTTACACAGTTTCTCACACACTAGAGCATAAGGGTCAGTTGTTTTTTCCAGCACACTGCCCTCATACCGTAGACCTCAGCGATCAATAGTAAACAATAACTTTAAAGGGCTCTCAGTGGCCTACCTCTCTCTCTGTCTCTCTCTGTGTGTGTCTCTGTGTGTGCGTGTGTATGTGCATGTGTGTGTAACAGTGTGTGTAAGTGAAGGAGATATTTTGCTTTGAGAATACACATTTCGTCTCTTCTGCTGCACAGTGACATGTCCAAGTCATAGACAATATATTCTGCTATTATCTGTTAGCCCTTTGCTCTTTCACCTGGTGTCGCTGAAAAGTCATACTGTGACTATTACCATATTCTGAGACTATGGAATGGATGAGACAATGATTTACCAAGTTAATTTATTAATATAAAGCGCTTGATAAAATAGCATTGTTTAGGAATTGACTAGTATTTCACAATACACACTAGGGATGTATTATCAAAGAATAATATTCTATTAAATTATTAAATGCAGTTATATGCACATCACCAAATGTATACCACAAAACAACTGAACAGTGTCTATGCTTTGTAATTGAATACATTTGCCTCACCTGTCTTCATATCATATCTCCATGTGGAAAAATCTTCCGGCGTGGTCAGTTTGCTCAGTAGCTTACTTTGTACAGTGTTGTATTTAGTGATATGCAGCCATTAGTATCACCATTTGAAATGTAATATGCATATTTTTCCAATATGAGTGTATAAAAAAGCAGGTGCATATTATATTTCAAATGGTTTAATATTATACTTTTGCACAATTTGTTGTTTCACACAATGCAATTCTAAAGTCCACCTGTAGGCTATGCTTCACAATTTGCTGCTAAAATAGGTAAACTTTAGAACAGAACAATGCAATGGATCATCAAACAAGTAAAACTATATCAGTGTAGCCAAAACTGGTATAAACTAGCAAAGAACAAACTACAAGTGAAACTGGCATTATTTTGAATATGAAACAGATGATACAGGTAAATGAACTGGTCCTACTGCACCTGTATGCAATTATTTATAGATAAAGTCTCTTTAAGACAAGTTATTTTACTTGGCGGCCATATTTGAAAAGCGTCTCGGCAGTATGCTCAAGCATTCTGTCTAAATGAGGAAACATCAAATTCTCCAAAGTTGTTTGCCAAGCATACGATTACATTACATATTTGGAATCGCCAATAAAATCAAATAACAAACATCTTATAAGTTTAGTTTCTAAACCTTTGGATCAAACAAAATCATCATATTTTTTTCAAGTTGCCTGAGCTGATGCGCATGCACACTTAAAAGGAACAAAATCACGACACCAACCTCATTTATGGCCGTTCTACATATTATCCTCTGGATAATGAACGTCTGATTGCGCTGGTCTTCTGAAGTAATGCGCAACTTGGTCTTGATGGTGAATCTCTTCCAGAAATAACAGCGACTCTTTGTGGGCATTTAAGTAGTTGCTGCTTTCATGTGATTTGCGTTTGATAGGATGGACTATACCTCACTTTTGTTTTCAAGTATAGTTGGTTCATTGGTCACAGTTGGTCTGTGAAGCAAGTATTCACTGAGATTCCAGTGCGTTTGTTGACTACAAAAAGCTTCTCCGCCCAAAAAATGTCAGTCTATAACGATAAATGATTTATGAAGTGACAACCTAATTATAAATGCTGGACTCTGCAGTTCTCATGTTATATCAGGTAAGTTCAGGCTATGCTGAATCATATACATTACTCGTTTTTGATTGCAGCAATGATTTCGGCAAAACAGTTACATATGGTTAAATATGTAAACTGCGGACACTGAATGCTAAGAATTAAACGTGAAAGTGTAAGCTATTAAAGTTGATTTTATATTCACACATTCATTCAATGACAACTTGTACAGCACTTAAGTATTCGGTCTGAAATAACCTGCAAGTGTGACTTGAAAACAAAATTAACACTGTTTATTTGACTGTGAACAATGTTGTACTTTGATAGTCATTGGCTGCTAATATGATTTCGCTATTTAGAGTTTGCAAATAATACTTTTATGAAATTATACTATTAAGGAAAAAGTCTGAATGTGCGAATTTAAAACCAACTTTACCTGTGTGTAAGTTCACATACCCTGGGCCTGCCGTCGACAGAACCTTGGTTTTTAGAACTACAAAGTTTTAAATCTGGTAATCAGGGAACATTATTTCTGGCACATGACCACACAGAACACAATTGTTGGCATCCAAACACTTGTAGGCCTTTAGTTTCTCTCTTTTAAAATCCCTTGGAGCTTAATGAGATTGTATATTTGGGGCTGGATGCTTGGTCATTTCGTCTTATTCAATATCCATTGGGAGATTGCTATCGCAAATGGACCTGTCAGACGAATGCCGCTCACTTTAACGTTAATTTTGCCGAATCACTGTGCTTATCACTGGGTGACAAGCTGTTATAATACGCTAAAAGCATTATGTAAATAATATATATAATATGTAATCAATATATCTCATTTCTAAGACAACAACAAACTCTGTACCGCATGGGATGTCATTCCCTCGCTGTAAATGGTAGCGCTCCCATTTTATTTCTGCCACCTCCCTGCGCGCGCATCCTGAATGTTTACAAACATGGTAATTGGTCTATAGACCACAATATCAACAAGCATGGCTTCGATTGATTGTCATGGAGTGTGAAAACATCTGTGACCAGACTGCTTTGAAAATCGTGCAGTCTGAACTCAGCATAAGTAACATATTTTATATTGACAAAAATGTGGACAGCACCCTTTAGTTGATTCGTCAACTAAAACATGCAATAAAACATACCCAAAGCGACATATTTTACATTTCGGAAAAAAAAAATAGACAGAGGCATGCATTTCCAATGAGTCTGTTCTAGATATATACTTTCACAGCCTTACTGATGTAGATCACTTCACCTACTTAATCATTCGGCCAGGCTGCGATGCCTGTCATTTCCATATATCTTAATTATTAACCCTGCTAATGAATTTTTAAAAGACTTCTCACTATCTGAGGCCCCTGTGATGTCGTGTGCTGGTGACAGTCTCTGAGCTTCCGTGTCATCAACCTGCGCCAGCAAATAGGAGTATGAGCCAACGCTCTTCAAAGAGATGCTTTATTAAAGAGTAATCATCAAAAAGGGAGCAGTAGCGTGGGATTTGGAGGGGATGAGGGCAGTCATAACAAAGCAATCAAAGGCAGTCAAGGAAGTCAGTTTTCGACAGTCCTGTCAAAAAAAAAAAAAAAAAAAAGCAAGAGGTGTTTGGAGCTTGCGTATGGATGTGTGTTTGTGATCTTGGAGGACCTCACACCTTCACGTTTGTTTGATTCCTCAGTATTAGAGCAGGTGACCTGGCATTTCCGTGACTTTTATAGGTGAGAGCGTCGCGACACACTGCTCTCTGTCTCAAACCACTTTCAGCTTTCTCTCTGTGTATGTGTGATGTTATTTCATAGTGCCATAGTACTAGTATTGCAATTTCCGTAATAGCAATTTATTAACCATGCAGCTAATTAAATATTCTAACAGACGACAATACATACTTTGGTTGTATTATTATCTATATTTTTAGTTTGAACTTTAAATCTAAAACTTATAATTGATGCATTGGTGAAATAAAATGAATTATTTGCAAGACAGTTTTACCTAAGTCTCAACTTATCATTTATAAGGTCATCCATGGTTTCTGCTACATTCATTCTTCCATGGTGGGGCGCCACACCAAAATTCATCCTGCCACGGCTACATTACAGCTTCTCATTCAAAAAATTCATTCATTTATTTATTTATTTTTTAAAT
Organism: Danio tinwini; assembly: GCA_903798205.1. Taxonomy (NCBI): domain Eukaryota; kingdom Metazoa; phylum Chordata; class Actinopteri; order Cypriniformes; family Danionidae; genus Danio; species Danio tinwini. Next base: position 17,331,195 of record CAIGQZ010000320.1, on the reverse strand, counting down.
AGCGGTTTATAATCGCTCCAAAATGTATTCAAAGGTAAGTGAATTATAACAGCGCGAACATTTCTGTAATCGTAGTAGTGCTGTGCGTTATTTGTTTAACCCTTTAAGGTGACATGCTGACTGACTGATAGGTGTGTAATGCGTGAGGCTAGCAAATATGACGTAGCTTCAGTTAAGATGAACAAAATTTCCATAATTATACTTTATAGATAAAGGTCAAAGAAATCGGCGTGCAAGCAAAGAAATTCACATGCTCCTATTGCATGAATGCAATCTCAACTTGTAATGCTGCGCTCAGAACATTTGTCATTGAAATAACGCCATAGGTAGTTGGTAGATCTATGTAAAAGGCCTGTCACCACAGCTGGACAAATTTGTATGACTATGTTAATTTTTCATACATGCATGTGTTTGAAAATATTTTTTTTCTGATTTACAATAACTGTTTCTATTTGATTGCAATTATAAATGTCATTCATTTCTGTTATTTTAAAGCTACATTATTTATTCTTATTTCCCAAATTATGTTTAATGGAGCAAGGATTATATGATTTATAATAATATGACTATATAATATAATATAATATGATTTCTTCTTATTTGTCTTATTTTGGCTAGAATAGAAGCTGTTTTTATTTATTTATTTATTTATTTTTAAACCATTTTAAGGTCAATAGTGTGTGTGTGTGTGTAT
>CAIGQZ010000320.1:17310001-17324410 GCA_903798205.1 Danio tinwini | reverse complement strand
TTTTTTTTTTTTTTTTTGAAAGTTTTGCAAGTTGCAATTTTGAAGTTATACATATGACATATTTGTATATCTTTGAAATCTAAACTTGTATTTTAAATATATGATTTGGAATTACTTTAATTAGAAATGAGATCTGCTGCTCGTCATTTACAGTAGGCCTATGTGTGTCAGAAAAGCGAGTGATTAAATGCATACAGTGCTTTACCAATTCATATGTGCAGTATTTCTGCGATAAGTGAATATGTGAACAAAAGTGAACCGTCAAGTTTGTGTTAACCGCGCACCGACCACTGTTTTTAAGCCGATTCGGGTACAGTTTGCATTCCCTCCGTCTGTGCACACGAAGAATAACTTTAACTATATTCTACCTCTAAGCTTCAAGCATGGCAAAGTTGCTTGAGTCTACATTCTGTGTCTCGCACCATTTAAATCACATCCAAATTAATTCTGAGGTAACAAACTAAACCGAAAGCCGCGTACGCTGCTTTACAAAACAAATAACTTCATATATCGAAAATACGCATTATTTTACACAACTACGAGCACACATTAACACATTTGTAATAATTATTTTACCAGTGATGCAGCATGGGAAAAATCCTGAGAATACAATAGCACCGGTCTGCAGAAGGGCTTCTCTAGCTCGTGTGTATCTGCTCTGTAAGCGCAGCGCGCATTTTTTTCTGGCTATGCGCCAAGCAGACTGATTTTTAACATCTGATGACGCGATGCACTAAAGTAAACATTAAAAGCACACTAGCATAATCGTACACTTCAGGGAACAGCCAATGATGTCTGATCACATGAGTCTCGGTGTTATCGTATGCGTCAAAGGGTTAAAAGTGTGTTCATTTTATTCTTTTATTATTCAGCGATTCTTCCACATACCACTGGAAGAAAGTACCACTAGTGATACACATAACACAGTTTGAGAACCACTGTTCTAAACAAAGCTAAGAAGTTATTTTAAAGGAGCAGAATTTGCCAGCCCAGAGTCATGAAGGCTGGCTCAATCTTTGTGGGCGCAGCTGAAAACGCAACCTCCGGAGGACAGTAGCAACTTCTGAAATGAGAGACAGATTCAATTAGTAAATAAAACAAATATTACAATTGTAGAAATTAGCTGAGCAGCTTATAGTGTAAAGCTTGATCATCAGGCATGCTGTCATCAATCGGGCAACCTGCATGTAAATCGAGTCATCGGGGGAAGGGTTGGCTGACAAAAGTTTGCACTGCAAAACTTAGTTCAACCAATAGGTGTTACTGCTACAGACTGCAAAAGAAAGCTTGATTAAATTCTCTGAGACATCATAACATGATCCCACAGTTCTATTTAGTGCCTAAAAGTATTAATCAGCCAGTACACCAAAAAAATGTTCATACAATCAGTGTTTTTCTATCTGCTTTTGGTCCATTTACTGTTAAATATGTCTCATAGAGAACAACAATGTTGTCTGTTAGGTAAAATTGGAAGCAGTCTTTTGTAAAAGCAATAAAATTGGTTAAAAACCCATAACTGTACATTTGAAAAAGGAGCCAAAAACCTGTCAATAGATACAAAATATGAGTGGTACTGTGTACCTGATGTGGGAGTGGGATCTTTTGTCTTGAGTCAAATACATGCTATCACAGCATCCTAGTAATGGCTTGGAAACCAACATCATCAAAAAACATATTCTGAAAGCAATATATACACTACTTGACAAATGTCTTGTTGTCCATCCCAGTTGAAAGAGCAACAAATAATAACTTGACTTTGTAGTTGATCATTTGGAAAAGTGGCAGAAGGTAGATTTTTTTTTTCCGGTGAATCTTCTGTTGAACTGCATCCTAAACATTACAAACACTGCAGAAGATCTGTTGGAACTCGCATGGACTCAAGATTCTCACAGAAATTAGTCAAGTTTGGTGATCGAAAAATTATGGTTTGGGGTTACATTGGGAGAGATCTGCAGAGTGGATGGCAATATCAACAGCCTGAGGTATCAAGACATTTTTGCTGCCCATTACATTACAAACCACAGGAGGGGGCAAATTCTTCAGCAGGATAGCACTCCTTCTCATACTTCAGCCTCCACATCAAAGTTCCTGAAAGCAAAAAAAGGTTAATGTGCTCCAAGATTGGCCAGCCCAGTCACCAGAAATAAACATTATTAAGAGTGTCTGGGGTAAGATGGAGGAGGCATTGAAGAGGAATTCAAAGAATCTTGATGGATTGTGGGAGTCCTGCAAGAATGCTTTCTTTGCCATTCCAAATTACTTTATTAGTAAGTTATTTAAGTCATAGCAGAGATGTATGGATGCAGTCGTCCAAGCTCATGGGAGTCATACACCACATTATTTATTTTTTCCACTGCACCATGACTTTATAGTCAATACTGTACAAGACTTTTGTCTAAGACGAGTCAGACCTTAACTTATTTAAATAATTGCAAGTCAAGGCATAATTATATTTTGTTTTGGTAAAATAAGCTTAATCTAGAGGCCTTTGCCTTTCATATAAGCCACTTCTGATACCAAATGATCAACTAGAAATCAAGTTATTATTTGTTGTTCAGAAAACTTGGGATAGGTGATAAGGCTTTTGTCAGGTAGTGTGTATATATATATATATATATATATATATATATATATATATATATATACAGTTAGGTTCATAAATATTTGGACATAGACACAATTATAACATTTTTGGCTTTATACACCAACACAATGAATTTGAAATGAAACGAACAAGATGTGCTTTAACTGCAGACTTAGCTTTAATTTGAGGGTATTTACAGGTGAGGGTAAATCAGGTGAACGCTGTAGGAATTACAACAGTTTGCATGTGTGCCTCCCACTTGTTAAGGGTCCAAAAGTAATTGGACAGAATGATAATCATAAATCAAACTTTCACTTTTTAATACTTGGTTCCAAATCGTTTGCAGTCAATTGCAGCCTGAAGTCTGGAATGCATGGACATCACCAGATGCTGGGTTTCATTTCTGGTAGTGCTCTGCCAGGCCTCTACTGCAACTGTTTTTAGTTCCTGCTTGTTCTTGGGGCATTTTCTCTTTCAGTTTTGACTTCAGCAAGTGGAATGCATGCTCAATCGGATTCATATCAGGTGATTGACTTGACCATTGCATAACATTCCACTTCTTTCCCTTCAAAAAGTCTTTGGTTGCTTTTGCAGTATGCTTTGGGTCATTCTCCGTCTGCACTGCAAAGCACTGTCCAATGAGTTCTGAAGTATTTGGCTTAATATGAGCAGAAATTATTGCCTGAAACATTTCAGAATTCATCCTGCTGCTTTTGTCAGGAGTCACATCATCAATAAATACAAGTGAACCAGTTCTATTGACCGCCATACATGCCCATGCCATGTCACTACCACCACCATGCTTCACTGCTTAGGATCATGAGCAGTTCCTTTCATTCTCCATAATCTTCACTTCCCATCACTCTGCTACCAGTTGATCTTGATCTCATCTCTCTATATGATGTTGTTCCAGCACTGTGAAGGCTTTTTAGAGCTCTAATCTGACCTTCCTGTTTTTAAGACTCACCAATGGTTTACATCTTGTGGTGACCCCTCTGTATTCACTCTGGTGTAGTCTTTTCTTGATTGTTGACTCTGACACACATACACTTACCTCCCGGAGAGTGTTCTTGATCTGGCCAACTCTTATGAAGCATGTTTTCTTTACCAGGGAAATAATTCTTTGGTCATCCACCACAGTTGCTTTCCATGGTCTTCTGGGACTTTTGGTGTTTCTGAGCTCACTGGTGTGTTCTTTCTTTTTAAGAATGTTCCAAACAGTTGTTTTGACCATACCTGATGTTTTTGCAATCTCTTTGATGGGTTTGTTTGTTTTTTTCAGTGTAATGAAGCTTGCTTGAATGATAGCGACAGCTCTTTGGATCTCATTTTGAGAGCTGACAGTAACATGTAATGCAAAAAATACTTAAAAATAAACTCTGGACCTTTTATCTGCTCATTGTAATTGGGATAATGAGGGAATAACACACTCCTGGCCATTATTTTTGGACCCTTAACAAGTGGGACATTTGGAACTAGTAAAGGGTGAGCAAATAGTGAGAAACTGTTAATTCTAGGGAGAACTATATCTTTAAGCCCAACACAGTTATCATTTTCACATTCTGCAACAGGATTGGACAGATCTGCTCTAGTATAATATTATGTTTTACACAGGCAAACGTCACTCTAAATATTTCCTGAAAACATACATTTACTATTCGTTTCCTTTTTTTCCATCACTTGCCGTTTTCTGTGCTCTGAGATGCAAGAAGCCCCTCTTCTGTTTCCCTGAATGTTCATTTGCATGTGTGTGTGAGTATTCGCACAAGTGTTTGTGAAGGCTGATGAAACGGGTGAACTGACACCGAAGACTCTGTGACATTATCTGGGTGTAATCATGGGAGACAGAACATCAAAGCTGAGTACACAAACCTCACACACACACACACACACACACACACACACACACACACACACACAAGAAGACACGTTACTGATGCAGTTGCAGCGGATGTGAGACCTGATCCGGTGAGAATGTTACGAACAATTCACCACGGGACACGCCGCTAAGGGTCTGAAAAGTCACACTGAATGAAAGAGAGAAGAAGTCTGAAGCATGAAATGGAGTGAGAAAGAAGGCCCATAGAATTGCGTGGAACACTAGTCCTTTTAATCAGTTTCACTACAAGAAACACAAAAGCATATACACAGTATGTGTGTGGTGTTGCTGGGATTGACACTGTGACATTTGAGCACTTAAAGAAACCCTCATCATCCAGTCAAGTGCCGCCATTTCATTCAGACACCATTATGATTGCAAATACTTCAGGATCCTCCACATGTCGACACTCGCACACACACTTACAGTACGTCAACGCATGTGTAACACTTTTCCTGTAAGCCTCTTAGCACAATGCTGTTTCAGTACACTGTGTTTTGAAGTGTGTCATTTGCTCTCTCTAAACAGGATTAACAGTGAACAGGCCCTTTCAGTACAGTTCACACATGGGACTGTTCATTCCCATAAACAAAAAAAAGTACTCTCATTTTCAAGCTCCTCCCCATTCACTTATGAAAAAAGGCCAAGCTGAAATAACCATGATTATGACACCCTGACACCCTGCTGGCAGAGGCTATTTACAATAAGCATTAACAGTAAAATATGACCATATGACCCACAAATACATTGACATGGGTCTTGAAATGTGGTAGTATTTTTTTATACATTCTTCACTAAATAAAATGCAAAAAATATATGTTTGTCCATAATTGACCCAACTTTGGATTACAACCAATAATTTTTTTATACTTTTCATTTCAAGAAAATCACACTTTTTAACCCAGTGGTTGGGTTTGTCCCCATTTGTCTCAATTTTGGGGTACAACAACCCCACAATTTTTTAGTGTACCCAAGTTCTATTGGTCTGCCGATTAGTCTAAAATGAGAAAAAGGCTGCTATTTACAGAATTTCTGTAAGAAATCACAGAATGATTGTAAGAATTTAGCCAGGACACCAGGGTTACACCCCTACTCTTTACGAGAAGTGCTATGGGATTGTTAATGAATACAGAGAGTCAGGACCTCGGTTTAACATCCAAAAGACAGATATAATAGTATCTATTGCTATATTTTGCACAATTACCACTCGCTTTATAGGGCAAATTACCACTGCAATTATCCCCATGTATACAAATCGCTATATACACTCACTGGCTACTATGTTAGGTACACCTGTCCAACTGCTTGTTAACGCACGTTTCTAATCAGCCAATCAGATGGCAGCAACTCATTTAGGCATGTAGACATGGCCAAGACGATCTGCTGCAGTTCAAACCGAGCATCAGAATGGGGAAGAAAGGTGATTTAAGTGACTTTGAACGTGGCATGTTTGTTGGTGCCAAACAGGCTGGTCTGAGTATTTCAGAAACTGCTGATCTACTGGGATTTCCATGCACAACCATCTCCAGGGTTTACAGAGAAAGGCAACAGTAACTCAAATAACCCCTCGTTACAATCAAGGTATGCAGGACACGTTGAACCTTGAGGCAGATGGGCTACAGCAGCAGAACACCACATCTACACTTTGCTGAACAACACTACCAGATACTTCGGTATTGTTGTGTAGTTTGCCACTTGCCTTTAATCTACATTCCCCTAAATGCAATCTGTGCACATGCTTGACGCTATTGTTTTTGAAGACTTTTGTTTGTGCAAGAACACAAAAATGGATGCAATTTTTTTAACCAGTTTTCAAATTGTGTTTTCAATCTCAAAAATAACAAACAGTGTTGTGTAAACAAACAGGCAAAACATAAAAAGTTGACAGTTTTGGCTAAAATGATTTTGTAAACAACCCCTTTGTTGACATGAAAATGAACTAGCGTACCACAAAAAGGACTTTTGTTACACTGTAAAAAGCAATTAGTTGATGTTACTTAAACTGAGTAAAGTTAAGAACTTATTAAAAGTATAATTATTAAAATTAAGTTAATTCTCGCCTAAAATGTAAAGGCATCAGGGCTTTCTCTGTTGCAGCTCCAAGGCTCTGGAACGACCTTCTTCCATCTGTAAAATCTTGCCCTAAAACATACTTGTTTTCTGTTGCTTTTAAAAAAATGTCTTGTAAATGTTGTCCCTTTGAGGTTATGGTTCTATTTCTCTTTCTTGCTTTCTTATTTCTGTACAGCACTTTGGTTCCACATGTGGTGTTGCAAGTGCTTTATAAATAATGTGAGTTGAATAAGTCAGTAACATTTTAGATTGGGTCACAATTCATACTCTTAACTACCAGCCTATTGCCTGCCTATTATTAAGATGTTAACTGTTCATTAGTAGTTATAAAATGTGATATTATTCTCCATCCCTAATCCTACCCAAAGCCTAAACCCAACTTCTGCCTCGCTAAATATTAATAAACAGCTATTTAGTGGTTTATTAAGCTAGTTGTGTTAGTTAATGGTTTGTAAATAGCGTGAAATGTGACTTAAAGTTTTACCAGTAAGTCAACTTAAAGGTGCAGTATGTAAGTTTGACACCCAGTGTTTGAACTAGGTATTGCACTCCTGGATCAAAACAAACGCAAGCGCGGGCTGCCAGATTGAGTACAGGAGCGAGTGATTTAAACTGTGTTCTAAATAAAAGCAACGACACGCGATAGAGGGAATATTTTCCATATTTAAGAGTTTTGGTTCTAACCAACACCTCAAATTGATATATTAGAAATGGCTTTCTATTTCTTACAGTTGAACAACAGAAACCTATGAGAGTGATGACTTCACACAATAAAACCTTTTGTGCTTTATTCAGTGCTAAATGCTAACAATGTGAGTTTGAATTAGGGATGCACCGATCCTGATACTTGGATCGGATATCGGTTCGATATCACATATTTTTGCTGGATCGGGCATTGACCAGCTGGTACAGATCCAAATCCGATGTTGCGCGTGCGCTATATTCTGTTTAATTTATAAGCCAACAAAAGCCACAAAGGAAGCCTATTATAAAGCACTAGAAAGTTGTCACGTAGACCTACTATATCTTAAATGTTTTGAAGCCATTCTTCAGTTTAATGTGAAGTACAGATGTATATTTACGTGGTTAAATTCATATGTACTTCAGAGCTTCCCGCCACTGCGCCTGTCAATCATTCTCCATTCACAATTCAAACTGCAAGTCGTGTTCATGACAACACAAAAAACTCCCCAAGAATATTTGTTTCTGTTTGTTTTAATAAACAGTGGAGAAATGCATTTAGTTTGCATTAAATGGGTTAATTTTGACCTGCAACATGGAGATCATTGCTGTTTCTAAAACATGCACTGTGTCTGTTAGATTAGCAGATCGCATTCACAACGCTGGAGTAGGGTTAGACTATTACCCGTGCTTTACACACAAAGTATGCCTACCTGAAACTTAAAATTAGAAAAGGCTCAACAATACATTGGACATCCTCAACGCACTGATTTCTCCCCTTTGTTCTGCTGTTTTAGAAGTGTTTGTACACCGAAGGGCTACGCGCTGTGTCTCAGTGATGCAAGCACTTCATTCAGGCACCGGCTGCGCAGACACGACATGCGCCACTCCGTAAGATTAGGCTATTCTTATAATAGGCTGTTTATGTTCTTATGTTCCTTCCGCAAATGTTTGTTCCTTCTGTAACACCGTACAGGTCGTTCACATATCATATGAGAAGCACTTCTCACAACACAGATGCTTTATACACATAAATACTTGTGTATAAATGTTTATTACTAACCTTTCTAAGAAAATGATTTGATTATAACTGCAGATCAATGTTAGTGTGAAATAGCCTACTGTAACGTCTGCATTTACATTAAATAAATAAATAAATAAATACAACATATATGAGCACATACAGACCCTTACAGTCTCCGATATGTTACCAATTACAGAAAAACTACAGACAGCAGACATTTAGTCCCTATTTGGGTTTAAAAAAAGCACGAAATATAGCCCACACTCAGTGCAAACCTCTCATCTGTGTCTGTAATCTTCAGCAGCACGTGTAGCCTCTGTTAGAGAGTAATTTCGTTGAGTTCAGAATAGTCCAAAAGGTGATGATAATAGTTAAACATGGCAGTTTGTTCATGTTTTAGGTTGCAGAAGCATCATTTGCTGCTGTTTTGTCGGGCTTCTCCCTTGTTTTTTTGCTCTTCACTCTCGCGTTTGTCCGCATCTGAATAGATCGGATATCAGAGCGCTTCAATAATCATGTGCACGTAAAAATTATGAACTCAAAAAGTTAGTTATTTCAACAATAGACGCAATCGCGAGCTCTCTGGACAAAGTGAAACCACTCGCACTTTTAGACAAGCTAGTAAAACAACAACAGGACACGGCAGAATTTGTTCTTTTTGGCTTTGTCGCTGTTCATCAAGACGAGACAAGGTTTGTTTGAATAGGTCAACCATGGCTTGTTATTATATGCATAAAGTATTACGATAATGTCTTAGTTGTGTACTTAAAAACATGGCGGTTTTGTTTTGATTCTGGCTAGCTCCACGAGCTTGTGACGTATACCTTTAACCAATCAGTGTTCAGCTGTGCATGTAGCTCCACCTTTTGGTACCCTTTCTCATGTTTGGTACCCTTTCGAAAGAATGCTGACAAAGTGGTACTATCGGTTCGGTTCGGTACGCCTTTTGACAGTGGAAATGGCCATGAAACCGTACCGTACCACTCAGTGGAAATGGACCATAAGTATCTAATCACTTTTTACAATGTGTGGCTACTTTATTACTCAAGGTGTTGATCATTGTAGAGTTGCATGTAGATTAAAAACTCAAACTGAAGTTTTGGAAACACTCTGAAAATGCTAAAAAAAAGTCCTGCGCCGTTCATCGAGCAAGAAAAGGCCACAAATAAGATGAAGAAACTTAAAAGGAGAACAAACCTCAAACACTCAAAGCCGACGGTATACGCGTGTGTATGTTTGATTGAGTTGTCAGTGCTGTAAGGGTTTGTTATCTGACTGAAAGCATGTGTTCTGTGCTGATGTGTGCATGTGTTCTGTCCCTAATGGTCCTGAGGCAGTCTGAGATAATAATGTGATCTAATCACTTCTGCTTTCTCCACTCCACAAGACGAGTCAACAAAATGGCTCCCGCAGGAATTTATTTGCTGCCTTTTGTATTCGTTTGTGGCTTTGTTACATCAATCTTGTGGAATTGTGCGCCTCTGTGCGAAACTGGTTCTGTAGTAAAACTGGGCTTTATTTATTTGTTTCTTTGTTTTCGCATTGTTTTGGTGTTGATTGTTCAAATTGAGGAGACTTTGAGATGTCTACAGTCTTATTTTTTTCTGTCTGCATGTATATATGTGTTTGTATCTTAATAGTGTGTGAGATGCGGAGTGCATTACCACTGATGTTGCTAACAAGACCATTAGTGCAAAGATATTGCTGTTGCTTTTCCTGCTATATTGAAAAAAAAAGTCTGCTTATTACCTGCCCACGCACAGCTTTCTCTTTCTGTCTGGCTCTCTCTTTCTTTCTTTTTTAACACAAGACTGATTCTACATTAAAATTCCCCACTTTTTTTCCCCCCGAAAACTTTATCACACATTTCACCTAATACTGAGGTTACAAAGCATTGATTATATGAAATAAAGAGCATTTCATCTGACAGCTTTGCCAGATATTATAATGAATTGTTCAACCGAATATGAAAATGTGCACTTTATTTACTCACCCTTATGCCAAACATGTTGACATTTTCTTATTTTGAGAAACACAAAAGATGTCTTCAAGACAAAGAAGTTGAAAATGGCAGAAAAAAAATATCAATTGTGTTAACGTTGTTGATTATTTATGGAAAACAAGTCATATAAAAAGTAAATCGACATATTTTCAAAATGCAATTAATGCCTCCACATCCTTACCTGTGTAAGTCATCTTGCATTTTTATACTGTTGACTGATGATGAATATGATTTAGGACAACAGCTTACTGCATGATCGAGCTTATAGAGTGTAGTAATATCCTTCTAAATAGGCCATTTGGGCATAAATGGCCTTGAAGTCCACGTGAAATAAAAATGTACAATGTTTATTTTTCTAGCATACATTATTCTATACGTTATTCTTAATGTGAATAATTATTCAACATAAGTTAATCAATCAAAAGTTCAGATTTTGGTTGATATATTGCAGAGAGGCCAAAGTTGGCCTAAGGTAACATTTGATTTGGCCCACCATCCAATCTGAGAAGAGAGATAAAATAGGGGGATGGTTTAAAGATTGTCAATTCAAATTGAATGTAACCCTTTGTTTGTTTTAAGCTTTGTTTTATTGTTAATTAATAATTTAGTGTAAATTAATCAGATTTTGTTTACATCTATATACTGTTACCTGACAATGCAAAGACTTTGGTGAGCAAATCAAGTCAAAGGCAGATTCTGCTTGACTAGTGTATTCAGCATTGAACTGGTTTTATTGCAATATGTTATAATTTAAAACGTTATATTGCATTAGTTAATATGATTTAAAGTAATGGTTTCTTTTTTATTTTTAAATGATCCTGACCTGTGGCAACTTTAATGTAATATAGTTTGGTATGTTTACCTTCGGCCCATGGTTCTCGATAATCTTTGGTTTTTAGTCCTTCATACTTAAACGTTTAGGCACCCCTGAATGAATGGTAAAAATTAAAGTACCCCATAGTTTACTCACCCTCAAGCCAATTGAATTGGGTCTATATTTCCTCCTCCCTTCCTGCAAATCATTTGCTCTGTCTAGAAGTGCTTTCTCAGTAAGGATGTGTTCCTGTCACTTTTCACACATGCACACTTCAATAAACTGAAAGGAAGCAGGTTTTTGCATTTAGATGCTGGCGTAAGGGGAAAATGTATCTGTTACAATTGGTTTATTCTTAAGCCATTTATGACCTTACTCCAAAGAAAAACCCTTTCTCCCTTTTCTCCCTTTCAATTTTATATGATTGCATTGTCAGCTTGTGAAGTGTGATCATGTTAAAAATGTGCATGTGAATGCAATCATGCAACACAATTACTCATTTACTGCCAACTAGTGGCAGTTGTAGTTTCTTATTCAGAATATAAGTGCATTAAAATAGTATTTTAATAATCTGAAAGTATTTCTTTTGCAGAACATTAAGAACACTACAAGGAATGTTTATAAGCAAAATATAACCAACAAGCTGCAGTAAGCAGTATGCAAATACACTACCTTACAAAAGTCCTGTCATCGATCACAGTTGTAAGAGCAAAAATAATAACTTCTAGTTGATCATTTGGAAAAGTGGCAGAAGGTAGATTTGTCTGATGAATCATCTGTTGAACTGCATCCTGATCATCACAAATACTGCAGAAGACATATTGGAAGCTGCATGATCCCAAAATTCTCATAGAAATCAGTCAAGTTTGGTGATGGAAAAATCATGGTTTGGGGATACATTCACTATAGGACGTGCAAGAGATCTGCAGAGTGGATGGCAATATCAACAGCATGAGGTATCAAGACATTTGTGCTGCCCATAACATTACAAACCACAGGAGAGGGTAAATTCTTCAGCAGGATAGCACTCCTTCTCATACTTAAGCCTTCGCATCAAAGTTCCTGAAAGCAAAGAAGGTCAGTGTGCTCCAGGATTGGCCAGCCTAGTCACCAGACATGAACGTTATTGAGCATGCGGTAAGACGAAGGAGGAGGCATTGAAGATGAATCCAAAGAATCTTGATAAACTCTTGGGAGTCCTGCAAAAATGCTTTCTTTGCCATTCCTGACTTAAATTTTTTCTTCATGTTGTCTCACAACTTGCTTGTGTGGAACCCAAAATCTTTTACTGTGTAGTGTTTATTTGTTTATTTATTTTTTTCTTTATTGCAAAGTAATATCACCAAGTTTTTTAGTTTATTTAATACTGTACTTTTAGTCATTTCTGTTTCCACAGGAATGAGAATAGGTTTGAAAACTAATTGACTATACTTAAAATTGTTCAAATATGCAATCCCATTTTCTAGTTTGGCGTTATCATGTAAACATAACCTGCATAAACCTTCCACTTTCATTGAAAGGGAAAAGAGCAGCCTGAACGTTCTGCTAAATCTCTCTTTTTTTGGAAGTAAACCATGCAGTATGAAACTAAATGAATAATGACACCAATTTTTGGGAGAAATGACATCGGACAAACTTGGTTGTCTGTATTTCAGTTGTCGATCGGGTTGACACTTCCTTTACTTCAGCTCGGGCATCTCTTCAGGTGCAATCCCATTTTCAAGTGTGTCATTATCATGTGAAAATAACCAATGTCAGCCTTTTTACTTTCATTGTTAAGAACAGCCTGAATTTTCAGCTAAATTTATCTTTTTTTGAAAGTAAGTCCTACAGTATGAAGCTAAATAAATAATGACACCCGTTTTTAGGAGAAATGACATAACTTTGTTTACTGTATTTCAATTGATTGTCAATCAGGTTGGCACTTCATTTACACCAGCTCCGGCATCTCTTCAGGTGTAATCCCATTTCCAACTGTGTCACTATCATGTACAAATAACCACCATCAACCTTTCACTTTTATTGTTAGGAAAAGAACAGCCTGAACTTTCTGCTAAATCTCTCTTTTTTGAAACTAAACCATACAGTATGAAGCTAAATAAATAATGACACAAATTTTTGGGAGAAATTACATCGGACAAACTTGGTTGTCTGTATTTCAGTTGGTTGTCGATCAGGTTGGCACTTCATTTACTCCAGCTCGGGCATCTTTTCAGGTGCTTACACGGCTGGACCTGTATCATGGCTGACAGCGTAACGCGTGTTTTGCCGGCTATCTAATTGTCCTTCCTTTGATGCCCTGCTCTATATTTACTTCCATAGATTGATTAACGAGTAGATATTGAACACCGGGGAGCTGCCGGGATGACGGCGCATGCGAGAGACAGAGAAAGTGAATGTTGAAGCGTGCTGCCAGTCAAAGTGGGCCTGTAATGAAATCTTCCAGCAATCCTGACAGTCTGTCTCAAGCACAAGCACATTTACTCAAGGGTTCGCTCTCTCGCGCGCACACATAGTATACATCCATCTAGCTATCTAGCTCTTATTTTCCCCATCCTTTTGCGCTCATATGCCTACGTTCAGTCTGCCAGCTCTCCATCTGATAGTGTTGGGTGTGTTTAATTTAAGTTTACTCTCAGCCTGTCGGGTTCAATATCTCTCTCTCTCCTGCCTCTTTTTTTCTCTCTTCCCTCTGTCATTCATTGCTTCATTTTATCCAGGATAAACCAGCATGTAGAAATGGAGGCCAGCAGACGCAAGACTTCAAAGCACATCAGCAGAAAATGCTTCAGTTCGGCCCTGTGGTGCTTACAAAATGGCCAACATGCTCTTAGTTGAAGCTGAGGTGGTGGAAGTTAAATTGTTGTTCTTTCATAGTTCTTTTTTTTTTTTTTTTTCTTTTAAACATCAGAGCCGGAAGTCTTGCTTTTGTTAAACTTTTCACCACAAGGCGAGAAGCCAGTAAGATGATCAGATTGTTTTTATGAGACTAGTTCATACTGGGGTTTCCAGATATCCTGGATTGATTTCAACAGAACTTTTGTTTTGTGAGTGTGTGTTTCCCTCTCTGTGAGTTTGTTGGAAGTTGAGTCCACAGCTGCAAAGTGCTGTAAACAGTCTGTTTGATTGAGAGGTAGTTACTATTTATATACTATGATAATATGTTACATATTTTTAAAAAATCGGGATTCACAATTTGCCTAAAAAAAAAAAAGACAAACCCAAACTTATAAGTTCATGAGCATTTTTAACCCAGCAGCTGTGTTTGTTCATACTTCAATTTGAGGTGAAACAAGCCAGCTTGTTTGTGTAACGTGTATGTAAATGTATAAATAAATAAAAAAAAAAAAAA
>CAIGQZ010000320.1:17191602-17203874 GCA_903798205.1 Danio tinwini | reverse complement strand
TTTGTTTGTTTGTTTGTTTGTTTGTTTGTTTGTTTGTTTGTTTGTTTATTTGTTTGGTTTTCCAAAATAAACACGTATTTCAATTTCGTTTTTTGCAACACATTTCAAAAAAAGTTAAAACAATGAAAAATGTACCATTTTGTAATGTTGCCATTCCAACTCTTAAAATACGTTTAGGGACTGAGTACACCAAGTCATGAAGTGTTCAGGTGTGATTTTGTCCCATTCTTCCTGCAAACAAGTCTTAAGGTGGGCAATAGTATGGAGTTTTCATTGTCGCATTTTTCGCTTCAAAATGCACCACACATTCTCTATTGGAAACAGGTCAGGAATGAAGGCAGGACAGTCAAGTACATGTATCCCATTCCTCCGCAGCCAAGACTTAGTAATGTGTGCAGAATGTGCTTTTGCATTGTCTTGTTGAAATATGCAACGACATCACTGGAAAAACATGTCTTCTTGAAGGCAGCATACTGTGCTCCAAAATCTCGATGTACTTTTCAGCGTTAATAGGGCCATCGCATGAATGCAAGTAACTTTTGCCAAGGGCACTGACACAACTCTATATCATGAGAGACCCTGGCCTTTGGACTAGTTGCTGGTAGCAGTCTTGATGATACTTTTCTTCTTTGGTCTGGAGCACACAGCATCCATTTCTCCCAAAAAAATACCAGAAATAATTATTTATCTTTCTGTCTTATCTGTCACTCCCATATGCCACCAAGCCCAGAGAAAGCAATGGCACTTCTTGACACTGTTAACATAAGGCTTTCCTTTGGCACAATACAGTTTTATAATAGTTGTTCAGCTTAGGCTTGTGCCCTGGTCCTTCATGCACTGACATTCCTCCAGATCCCTTAAATCTTTTACTTATATTTTGCACTGTTGAAGGCGAAATATCCAAATATCTTTCAATCTTTCTTTGAGGAACATTATTTTTTTAAGTTTTCAATGATTTTCTTATGTATTTGTTGGCAAACTGGCCATCTTCTGTCCATTTTTACTCCTAAAGGACTAGACATTTTTCAAATGCTGCTTTTTTTCACCAAATCATAATTACAATCACATGTTGACATCCCCTGTTTCAAATAACATCATTATTTAACCGATTTATCTGATTACTAGCCCTAAATTACTCCTGTCCCAATGTGATGCAGGTCTGAATGACAGAAAATGATATATATATATATATATTTTCAAATGAAATGAAGTTGACCAGACAAAGCATGCAATATGTTGTGTTCATATTGTCTGCAATGAAAAACAAGTCAACGTAAATTTGGAAACCACTTATTGGCATTTCCCATACGGTCCCAACATTTTCTGATTTGGGGTTGTAGAGCATTTTGTGCTTGTTCCACCAAGTTGTGTTTACTGTAACTTCGGCAGCTTGAGGCACATGAACAAACGCATGATACTTGAACAAAAAACAATGTTTTTTTTAAATGACAATGTTTTAAAGGACACTTTTAGTCCTGCCATTTAGCACATTGGTGTGCACAATCACATTAGCTTCCTTTGTTTTGTTTTGAGGTGTTAAAACAACAGCGGTAAGTGCGAGAGAAAACCATCCCAATGTGCACAGGCCTTTAGACCTAAACTTTTTTTTTTCTTCTCCTGTTGAATTCAATTCCCAGATCAATAGAAAAGGCATTTTAATGGAGCCAAAAGAGTAAAATGAGATATGTAAAGAGAGAGCGAGGAAATGAAGATGATGATGAAGACAGAATAAAAGAAATGTCAGGGGGAACGAGGAAGAGGAACAGGATGAACTTTGGATTTGAGATAGACAGAGAACACAGGGTAAAAGAGTGAAGGAGAATAGACGGAGAGTTTAGGGGAAGAGCCAGTTTTATTGTGTAGCTGTAATGTGATCAGAATCTTCACAGCTGACACACACCCTCACCTCTCAGAAAGATGATCTGTGGTGGAAAACGCTGGCTTTGAAAGGGTCAAACAATCATTAAAGCCAGCATGAAATCAAAGTCTATTTACCTTCACATTCCTGATCTAAAACACCTCATTTGGACCATACCTAAGCACTGTGCACTGCAGGCTACAAGTGTGATTAGAGAAAAGATAGTGAGAGAACAAAATTGTGATTCTTCATTGTCACTGTGATTGGTTGATTACCTGCTGAAAATTGATTAATTAGAGTTAACATTGTACCACCTTGAAAATCCCTACTTTCATTTCAGATCAAAAGGCTCACCTCAGTGGTTCAAAGTCTGTTCACCAAAATGATTTGTTCAAGTTCATTTACTGATTTGCTCTGTGTCTCTTTCTGGAAGTTACATCATTACAACTGTAGATGATGAAAAATTATTTTGTGTGCATGTGTGTGTGTGTGTGTGTGTTTTGAGAGAGAAATTGAATTAGTTTATTCATTTAAGCTTATTCAGACACTGTCTTGCTCCAGTAAAAGCCTCATTCTTATTCAAACCTATCTTTTTTTTTTCAAAATGATATTTGCTCATGCTATAGACAGCTTTTGAAGGCAGGAGAAAGCAAACACTAAATAATTCACATTGAGCCTACATTTTTGTGAAACTGCAAAAAAAAAGTAAACATATGTTCGGCTGCAGTTTCTAGGTAAAATAAAGAGTGCAGGGCAGTTTGACGTAAGTTCTTTTTTACACTAATGATATTTACAAACTCATTTTACCGACGAATAAAGGATTACTTTTGTGCAGTTCTTTGCACAACATCAAAGTATATAACAAAACAACTTAATCTTAATATTTGTAATATTAACCTTACCTATCTTTTTTCTATATGGACAACTTTTCTGGTGTGGTCAGTTTGCTTGGTAGCTCACCTTGTACAGTGTTGTATTTGTGATGCAGAGTGCACTGGTTTGAGTCTGATAAAGCATGATTCCACAAAAGAAAAGAGAAGCAATGTAAAATCAAGGTAAAACTGTGGTTACAGTGCACTTCTCTTTTGAAAACACCATTGGTTGGGTTTAGGGAAGGGTTTAGATCAGTGGTTTCTGGTAATCTGCAGGACAAGCTCTGCATTCTCATGGATGTGTACAAAAAGGTTCTGTATATAAAATAAAGAACAAAAGTACCTCAGGTAACATATTTCAGATTTGCAAAAGTGTAGACAGCTCCCTCTAGTGGATTTGTCATCTGAAATGTGCAACAAAGCATACCCTGAGCAATGTATTGTATGTTTCTCTAAATATTGTCTATGGCATGTGATACCTGTGAGCCTGGGTTGATTTAAAAAGTAGCATCGGGCTAGGTTATGTTACCATAATATTGTACAGTTACTTGGCTAACCTAAAACATGCTAACATCAGCTGAAACATCAACAGTAAGCTTAAAACAATAAAAACCTAAAAAAGTCAATTTATTAGAAGTAGACAGAAATGCAAGCTCTCAAGAATGTCAGGGCTAGTGTACCCCATGAGTGTGTACCAAATAATTTGATACAGCTCTGTTTGACGGTTCACTAAGTTAGATCTGCTTTTCACTAAACCTGAGATCAAATTAGCTGGAGAAACTGAAAACGACACACCTTTACTCTGCCACAGCCGCGAGCATACACATGCTGTATATGCTGGGGTATTAATAAATTCAGTTATATTTGTATAGTGCTTTTGCACTACACATTACTTAAAATATCTCAGTACTTTTCATGCATTTTGCGAACGGAAGCTGGACAGTGTCGCAACGCAACACACACACAGTCAGATGGACTACAAATCCACCATATTTTGGACTACAACTCCATTCATGCACTCCGCTCACACATGTTCTAGATCATGACTTATTGCCTACTCACAGCTGAAACCACTCAAGGACTGATTATTGCACTACATAAGGAGCACAAACACTAACACAGTTGCTGAGTCTTGCTAGCTGTGAACATTACGACGCGTTTCTCCTTGCCTTGCCTTCCGTGTTTTAGACCTTTGCTTTGTTTTGTTAGATTTTTCCTTGAATGCCGCCTGCCTTGTTACCATCTGCCGTTATTACGACTACGACTCTGGATTGCCCATATACATCTGTTTGTTCGTGTTTTGACCACTGCTTGTCTGACCATCCTACTAATAAAGTCCTGCATAAGATCCTCACTACGTTGCAGCATCCAATCCTTGTTACAGACAGTAGTATAGTTAAAATTTAATGCTGATAAATGCAACACACGTGCACCAAAAACATTAGAGACCAGACAGAGACAAGAGTTGATGAAAAACAAGTCAACTCAATTGAGAATGATATATTATATAATGCCACATTTTCTTGTAAGTTATGGTTAATTGTGTTGTAATGGTGCAAAAAATATATAGATTTATTTGATAACTTTAATAAAGTTTGATTTACTTTATTTAATTGTTTAATTTTAATTGATTAAGAATTGTAACAAATAATGTAACATTCAGTTTTAAATGAAACAAAAACAGAACAAAGGAACAAAACAGGACAAAAACCCAAGAACACAGACCAAAGATATATTCAACACCGAAGGCCCAGTTCACATTGCCTGATTTCCATAATTACGTGTTGTTTTCACTTCCTGCGTATCTAGGGTAGCGTTAAGTTACTGTGTGATAGTTCTGTGAAAGGAGGATACACAATGCATGACTGCACTAAACAATTGCAGACAGCTCTGTCTCAAAAACAGATGTGAAAAGTGATAAAATCACTCAAGATCACTTGCGAGACTGGAAATAATGCACCAAACGCAATAAATATTTTTAATTAAAATGGTCCCGGTGCTCAAGATGACTTAGAGTGAAAGGACAAAAAGAAAAGAAGATTATGGATGAGAAAATATTTGGTGACCTGCAGGGCTGTGTAAAGCGGTCAATAAATAATTGTGTTATGTGCTACTGATCAAGCAACTGTTTCTTTGTTTCTGTTTAATGTTATTGTAAAGCTTATTTATTCTGATATTATGGTCTATAACTCCTCCCCAAACTGCCCACTGATCTGTGTCCTGCTCTCTTATTGACTGTTGGTCCTCGCTGATGTGTTTTTTAGCCAGAACTCATTCACACAGCATGAGTTTGTTGAATCATTGCTGAATGATGATGAATTACGGCAGTTCTGAAGAAAAAAGATGGTCTAAGAGAGCCGTTCACTTATTGCGTATATTGGTCACGCTAGTTTGATATTTCCATTGAAGGCATACAGCTTGCCCATGCAAATAGTGAGTTACCCGCAAGTGGTGCACAAAAGCTCGCATTTTCCAGGTGCACCTAGTTGAAAACTACTCAACTTTTCAGAATGCAGTGACTGCATGAATGCATCGCAAGTTATGCAACTAGAAGTAACCAATCAGCTTTATACTTTGTATGGACTATACAATAATACATTAATAACTGTAGACTAATTACCTCAGTGCAATGACTCAACAAATCGTCTACTTAAATAATCACAAATTAATCATTCTGCACGGAGTTATGCTAAAGTTGGTGGCTGAATTGCAGAATATTTGATAAACTATGACAGTTTGCTTTCATTAAACTGTAAGAATGAGTTATAAATCCATATAAAACAGTCCCTTAAATGTAACATTGCGTCTTCTGTTTCGTGCTTTGGCCCACTTCTTCCAACTGTGCTAGGGCACAGCATGGAGCACTCACACTATGTAAAACAAACTGGCATATGGGGTCAAAGAGACCCCGGCACAGTTCAGATAACCTAATGTGAGTACACCCTTAGAAGTGATATGTAAATAGACCCTAAACCAGGGCTATTCAATTAGTTTGCCATGGGGGCCGGTTGATAAAAAGCATCCCAAACAAAGGGCCGGAGAGATATGACTTGCTATATGAGTGATAACACAACTGCATATGAGCCCAAATGCTGTGTTTTTCCTTAAAGATACCCAAGTTGGCTTTCTCTACATTAAAATGTTATTATATTGTATTTTGAAACTACATAATATCAGCGCATTGTACAATAGGCTTTTTTTATTTTATTTTTACAAACATTCAAATGTTGTATTTCAGAGCACAACAAAAGCAGTGCGTTGCTGAAATATACTTTTTCTACATTCAGACACATTCATATGTAATTTTTGAACTGCATAACAGTTATGGATGCAATCATTATAGATTTTGGTTGTATGATTATATAGTCTGAAGAATAATCATGGTTTCACAGTTATCATGTCTAATGTAAATTCAAGCTTTATATTAGGTAAGCTATTTAAATTAACTGTTGTTGCTATCTGCGTTTATGCATACATAATCATCTTAATAATATTTCTTCTAATATATCTTTTGTTTATATTGCACTGAAAGGCATGCACAACTCTCACCGTGAGATGTTTTACTGCGTGCGCCCGGAAAGACGCAAGCGCGTTGCTCCGCTTGTGTGCGTATGTTGTCATATTCTTACATTAGAAATAACAAACTTGCAAGTGGAAAAGACGTGATGTGGGAGCGGTATACAGTATAGTTAATCCAGTGTGCATGCGTATTAGCCTCTGTGTTCATACTTGAAAACTAGCGCACAGTTGGCAACTTGGCATAACTTTGTTTAATTTAATTTAATTACTTTTTTTTTTTGTGCAACAGAAATGCGGCTTAGTAGCCTTTACAATTAATTAATTGTGACAAATTAAAGCACAGTTAATAGTGAAATTGGCTAATTGTTGCATCCTTATTAACGATATCAATGCATAGTACAAAAGGTCTTTTCTACAAACATATCCAAATGTTTTTGGCTGCCCGCGACTCTCGTTTATGATGACTCACGCTCTGCGCAGCCTTCAACATGCAGCTCTTGCTGTATTGAACAGACACATGTCACTTTATAACAATAATGGTCGCTTTTCGATTGAACTAAATTTATTTTTGATTTCTTGGTTACACTATTTGGAGGGCCGGAACAAATTGTGGGCTGCCAATTAAAAAGCCCTGCCCATAACCAATATTAATAGAAAATAATGGCTATACATGATGCTGTATAGACTGTTAAAGGTGCAATAGGAAATCATAGTAGAGGTCTGCGTGGGACAAATTTTTTAGTCCTGCTCCCGCACTCTCCCGCGAGGTTTTATTCCGCACCCGACCGCTCCTGCCGTATATTCAGCCTTTGTTCACCCACTGCCCGCTTAGAATAATTTTCTTCCCAACCCGACAGTTCCGGGAAATTTGGATCTGGTTTCCACAATCTCACATTTAAACTGAGTACTTCCAAAAGAGAGAGATAACAGATAAAACTGTAGTTTGTGCAAGGATTGTAGGCTAAATGTCAGTTGTGTTTGCCCCTTTGTGCCACCTTAAACCTAAAGATCCAGTCTTGTGACTGCTAAAGGGTGCTCTAGAATGAGGAAATCACAGATATGCTGTTCCGAAATGACGTCGGGACTCAGGAACAATTTATTGTTAGCCCGCCTGCTCCCGTTCAAATTACACTAGAGTTACCAACCATTCCCATGCCGCAAGAAATCTGGTTGTGACATGATAGCACTGAAAGCTTACATTCCACCCTGTAAAGCACCATCCAAAGACACATCTCCAGAACGCATGAATGCGCACTAGACAACATTGCTAAAAATGCATCACGTACCATTCATCAGAGAGAAAACTTCAGTACTAGTACAGTTAGAAATTGCAATCCCAAACCTAAGGGGAAAAAAGTAGGTTGTTGATGTTTGTCTGCCATGCTCTGTCTGAACTGCATCCATTAATGCACCAATGATGTAATCCTTAAAACAGCATACGCAGAGGTATGCAATTACACATTTTAAAAGGCAGGTAGGACATCCTATCATAATGTTCGGACCAAACATTTTGATTGGACAAACTTTTCTTGGTCCTACAACATCCACAGAATATTAAAATACATATAAATACACTTGAACCACACAATCTATTGATTGCTATGTGAAGAGACATAGCAATAATAAATAAATAAAAATGTTTCCAAAGATCACCTATTGCACCTTGAACAACATCCAAACATATGGATTGACTGTTGATACTAGAGAAGTGTGAGTAGCATGATGGCGGTAGTGAGTGTACGTGTGTGTGTGTGTGAGTTAATTAAAGTGTAGCAGAGGTTGACAGGATGTATCCCCAACTCTCACAGCACCTGTGGCTCCTCGCCCCCTGCCCAGTACATACTAATTAGTCCTTCCAAAGCCCCACGCACAAATCTTTGCCCACCTGGAGTGCACCAGCGAAATGCCTCCCCCCCGCCGAGTCCACAGAGCTGCAGAGACCTGCGCTATAATCGACATTCCCACTTCATGGCATTTATAGGTGTGTAAAAACAGCATAAAGGCCTTTTTTCCTGCATCACAAGTGTCAAATCTGACTCGGATCAAGTAAGTAGAGGGTAAAGTGGGTTAGATTGAGTCACATAAGTGAATCTAAAGGGGCTGCAACGTAATCACTCGGAATCGTTGATTGCGTTAAAGTCGCTTTTTGGCTTTTTATAGTCGAGATCTGTATGTGTAAGTGCCAGCTTTGGGAGGTGTAACGGCTGAGCCGTTTTTTTTTTCTCCTCCTTCTTCTTCAAAGCAGTGCTGAAAAGCTGAGATGATCACATTTACGGTGAGTTACCTTTTCAGCACGGAACACGGAGCAGAAAATGTCAGATTGTCACATTGTATCGATGGAATGCGCAAAAGACGCTCATTCGCACTCACACATAGAGAGCTGTTTTTTCTGTGCCGGTGTATTTTGTAGCGTAAGAATGATGGTGTGACCCGGGGTCGACAAGGTGAGAGTTCGATGTGAAGATGATAAAGGCCATTAAATTAATTTGCTGGCCGAGAGCAGGGAGGCTGAATGCTGGAGGAAAATAATCCACATCTGAACACGTCTCTGCTGAACGTTCGTGCTTATAAAATGCCTCAAAGGCCAAATATATACTGTAGAGTAGATTTGTGTTTCTGGATGATGAATCTGATTCGGTTTGTCATCATCTGTATCCGTTTCATAGGTGTGACCTCATGTGTGTGCATGCACGTACATTTATTAAGGTGACTGACTGATTTAACGGGTCGTTTCATGGGTGAAATATGTCTATCGTTTGACATTTACCCTTACTTTACTGGAGAAGATATTTTTAATATAGCCTGCTGGCATAATCCAGGTTTAAATAGGTGAAATTGTCTAGTTGTATTAATGAAACATTACAATTGAGAGGTGTTCTAGACATAAGACATGCTTTAAAGTCTCCAGATTTTCAAAATTGTGTCTTTTATTAATGGAATAAATAAAATGTCCTTAGAATGCTCCCTGTTGTCATCTAAACAATTTAAATAATTATATTTTTCATAAAGGTTTTGAGTCTGGGGTGGGAGGACCCACCATCCATCCATCCATCCATCCATGTTTATCCATACATCTCTCCATTCATGCATTTATTAATTTATCTATGTATTCATTCATTCACTCATCTATCAAGCCATCTATCATTCTACCATCTATCCATATGGCTTTATTTTTTTTTGTTCATCCATACAACCATGTAATTAATATTAATGATGTCAATGTTAGCATACTTCATAAAAAAATTGTTATAGTAATAAAACCAGCTATGCTATACATATTGAACAAAAGTATAGTATCATTTTATTTAGGCCTATTAGATTATTAGCCAAAGAATAGGCATATTTACAATCAAGACAAGCTTAATATAAGTGACCTTATATATATATATATATATCTATATATATATATATATATATATATATATATATATATATTAGGTGGGCATAGATTAATTTAATCTTGGAATTAATTTAGATTAAAATAATGGCTGTAATTAAAATAGTGTGCTTCCCAAATAATGACTAAAAGTCAAAGAACAGGTTTCTCAAGCCAGGTGGCGCATTAGACTAGGGGCTCATCTCCTGTTTCCATAATGCATCACAAACTGCTTGAGAAACTATTCCACTATGATAATTGGTAATGAAAATAAATTATGTTCAATAAGATGTACTTGTGTTTACTAACTGTTTATTCAGTTAAATGTGAATTTTAAACTGTGGGTCTACATAAGTTTAAAACAGCGATTTTTGATTACCTTAATCCGACTAAAGTCATAACTGAACTAAACTGAAAAGGAATTAAAACGTGGAGTATGCAGATTTTACTGGCCAGTGTTGGGAGTAATGTGTTGCAAAAGTAATGTATTACAGTAACATATTACATTTTCCTGTAACACAGTAGTGTAAGGCATTACTAACACATTTTCAGTAATATTTTACTCTGTACATGTTCAGTAACGCTTGCGTTACAACAAACTTTTCGCCTGCAAGACATTAACAAATAAAAAATACCGCAGTTCAATTTCTTGTTCATGGTGAGTGAACATACATGTGTGTTGTCATTAATCTCCCTCTGGCTTTTGGAAATTTTTACGTTGAACGCGGAATGATTTCAGCCTCTGAGCTCGAGGTCCGAAGCTATTGGCTCAGCCCGGTTCGCAGTAACGTTAAGCCCTAACGCGCAGCGGAAAAGCAGCAAGTAGATGAAAATGGCAGATGACAGTACATTCGCAAGATGGATGTACATGCATATGGCGTTATTTCACTGACAAATGTCGTAAGCGCAGTATTACAAGTCGAGAGTGCATTCGTGTAATACAAGCGAGCGAACGTGGCAGTTTCCTCTGTTCGTGGACAAAACTCCTAGCGTGCACTCAAAACACTGGCTGGGCTGCTCACGTGCGAATGATCTGCTCTCGCTCCGTCAGATGACGCAGACTCACAATTTGTGCCTTGTGTTTCCTCTTTTCGGGCTTTTGCTCTCCAGAGATCCTCCTGTTAAATTGTTATCCCAAAAATGTTAACATGGTTTATATATTGCTACACTATTTACCTAAAGGTTAGAGTAAATTCTATAATAAATTTTAGTGTTTTTGAGTGTTAGGTATACTGCCTATGTTTTAGGCTAGTATTATTTACAACTTGTTAATGAATGCTTCAGCATACTGTAGTATTAAGAATAGTGAACTCATAAAATGAAATACAAAGTGTAGTTTTACTACAGTAAGGTGTGGTGAATTGTAGTATAATATACCCTACATTGTAAAAAAATAAAATACAGCACTGGGTCATTTGTTTATATTGCACTTGTGTTACCATAGCAACTATAGTGTTACCACAACTGATTAATTGAAATACTTTACTATAGTACTGTTCAAAACACAGTACATGTCAACATATGTATTTAGGGGCCCTGTGGAACAGCTTTTCCTCAAAATGAAGAGAATGACAGGGAAAATGTCCTCCACAATCTCATCAATAGTGTGGAAGACAAAAGAGACTAGTTCACTTTATTTTAGTGTCCATGATAAAATGAGATTTATAGTAAGATTTTTTTTGAAGAGTGAATAGTACAGTAGACTATAATACCTTTAATAAGTATAACTATAATAAGTTTTTCCCTTTGTTCTATAACAGTTACATTTCTGCTCGCGTTAATTATGTTTTAGTTTAAATGTTTTTTATTTGATTAGTATGGTGCACCTTTTAGATGTTTAATAAATGTTTTTTTAAATAAAACTTATTCTTTACATACAACATCTATTCTCTGTGTCTTTAACTGTTTAAAACTGGAAATATCTCATCATATAACATGCAGCCAAAAAAATATGGTTTATTAGATTAAAAATTCTAAGTCTATTTTAACATTTTGGTTATTGGTAATTAATAGTGCACCAATATAAATCATATCAACAAGCACGAAAGGAAGAGGGAACACAGGGCACGAATTGTAAGTCTGCATATAATCTCACTGAGGGAGTAGTGTACTAAGAACGCACAAGAAAATGTGTGCATGAGCAGTGCATATTTAAGAGAACGTGAGAAAATTTGCACGCGAGAAGCATATATAGTATATTTGAGAGCTCGCAAGCAGTTTTGTCCACAAACAGTGGAAATCGGTGCACGAGCATTATATTGAGAAAGCTATGTTCATCATGCTCACTTTGTGCATGACAGTTTAGTGTTGTAAGCCACTTGAATTGAAAGTGAATACAATAATGGCAACAAAACGAAAAAAAGGAGTTTGCATCTTGCCATGGCATTGGAGTTTGCATATAGGCCTGTTGTGTTTAATATGAATATAGTCAAGCTATTCACAGATATTGCCAGATAACCACTTTACCTCTACCATACTTTTAACAAATCATTTGTGAATCTGACTGTCATCCTTTCTTGCATTGTCTTGAGCCTTCACATTGCCAATTATGAACTATAATATTAGTAGCAACCGCCTAGCAACACCTTAGCAACCGCCTTGCAACCACTTAGGACACCCTAGCAACCGCCTAGCAACACCTTAGCAA
>CAIGQZ010000320.1:17178765-17191592 GCA_903798205.1 Danio tinwini | reverse complement strand
GCAACCACTTAGGACACCCTAGCAACCGCCTAGCAACACCTTAGCAACCACTCAGGACACCCTAGCGACCACCTAGCAACACCTTAGCAACCACCTAGCAACCACTTAGTACACCCTAGCAACCACCTAGCAACACCTTAGCAACCACCTAGCAACCACTTAGGACACCCTAGCAACCGCCTAGCAACGCCTTAACAACCACCTAGCAACCACTCAGAACACCCTTTCACTGCCCTAAACTGCCTAGTAACCACTCAGAACACCCTAGCAACCAAATAAAATGCTTTAGGCCAGTATGGAAATGCATTGTACCCCATCGATTTGACACGCAAACCCCATTCACATTTTCTTTAGGAAATGTACAATTCTAGTTATTATTATTATTATTATTATTATTATTATTATTATTATTATTATTATTATTATTATAAAGCACAAAGGAAAAACTTTTCCATTTTTAAATACACCATTGTCATGTAAATGCACCTTGTGTGGGTAATTCTTGGCCTGAGATAAGCTGATTTGGCCTTGTTAATCCAGTTTTTTTTTTTTCGAAGATGAGGTAGAGGAAGATAGGGAACGATGGAGGAGGGGATGCGCGTGGAAACTGTGGGGATTGAACATGGAGTGGGAGTCGGCAACTTTGTTTAGAGCGGGAATGATGAAAGGTTAAAGTCTGATAGATCTCGTTCCATGTGTATTTGTGTGCGTGTACGTGTGTTCCAGTGCTAATAACACGATACGCTTTTGAAGAGGCACAAAGCGTTCATTCTTCCTACGAGTTCCCAGAACAGAGCCGAGCTGCTTGTGTCAGCTGTAAAACACAGGAGGAAGAACTTCCAACAGATATTGAAATGCCTTGTCTGAATTTCTTTTTATTGTACAAGTTTGCGCTATTTATTTCCTGTTTAAATGATCATTGTATAACTGTCTATTTTAAGCCAGTTTCTCTTTTGATTTGCAAAATGTGGTTTCTGCACTTTTTTCCTCTTTGTATCACTGCATATTTTATCGACTGCATTAATATACATGGATGCACCTTATGTCACAGATTTGCTGTAAGAATTTCTCAGATCCCACCCTAAAAAACATGAATAATATGAATATATTAACAACTGTAATTACTTGTGAAAAGCAGTTGAAGGTTTGTGTATATGTTTGTGTAAAAATCTATAAAATTTATATTTGAATTAGGGCTATCACAATATCAGATTTTCACTGCACAATTATGTATATGTATATATATATATATATATATATATATATATATATATATATATATATATACTCGCAAGTGATGGGAATAACAGGGCTATAAATAAACGACATTACTAATGGTACTTTTTTCAGTTACAGGTAATCAAATTAATTACTGTTTCCCCCATTACAATGTCGTTACTATTACTGACAAAATGCGTGTGACTATATTTGAGAACACTGAAGCAGTTTTCACTGGCTTGTCATCGTCTCTCCGCATCCGTGACAACTTTTTCTAATCTAATGAAGCACCTAAGTTACATTTTTCTCCACCACAAACACTTATTACTCGGACAGAATTAAACAAAATAATATCTTGATATGTAGTTGAGGACATGCTGCTGTTGTCTCTCACATTGTCCCACAACAACATTAAAAGTTGTATATTGTATATTTAAACCAAATTCCAATTCTACTTCTTAGCCCTTCCCCTTACCGCCAACTTTTTGCGTGTTCACGTGAAGGGGTAAGGGTGTTCCAATTCTCTTTAGCTTGAAGGCGTAGGGCTAAGGGGACGGGCTAGATACCTTTTCAAACAGAGATTTTTCAGGACCACACTCAAAACCAAGGGGTAAGAAAATTTCCCAGAATACACCATCTACAATGGCAGCATGGCTGCACACAGAAGTAAAGAGATGCACAAATTAGTATTTTTTTGTCTTTATTATGAATTTGTACAACAAACAAGCATATGTTTTAATACATTCATAACCGCGTTTTGTGTTTTACCGTCATGCTTTAAAAAAAAACAATGCTAAAAAAAAACCGCTAAATTGTGCTATCTATAATCCCTAATAGTAACTACTGTATAGCAGTCCCACAACATACTTTCACATCTGACACTCGAATAGCCTGTCAGAAAAGTCTAGTGACTAGGAATGAGCTTGTTACAGCATCTGGTATAATGTTAATGTAGTTTTTGTGTGTTTACATAGATGAATATGGCCAGGGTGTAAATGCACTTACGATCTTATTGTGACATTATATCGTTATGATAACATATGCCTTCAGTGATTTCCTAAAGATAAATTCCAAAAAATAAAACAACTAGAGTAACTACAGCAGTCGTGATCTTCAATCTCATATGAAGCAAGAGATCGCAATGATATATGATGACGTGTGCAGGTGCTGTAGTAGTGTTCCATTTCTAATGGGTTAAAATTTGAAGCCCTTCCCACTCTGTTTCAAGGGCCAAGGGATAGGGAAGAATAGAATTGGGATTGAACCTTATAACATAGTCACTTGACAAATAAGTTTTTTTAAAGTAACGCAATAGTTACTTTCTATGGTATTGAGTTACTTTTATAATGTCGTAACTCAGTTACTATTTGTCAGAAGTGGTAACTATAACTAATTACTCTTTTGAAGGAACATGCCTTTAAAACAATAACTATATTTTCTAATACCTTCATTTATATGAATGATAAATTGCTGTAAATGCAATGTCTGTTTCATTCATAGTTGTAGCCGGAGCGAATCCTTTCACAGACAGTTAGAAGAGAGAGTCCTCATTACAGAAATCATGAGAACAAAGACATGCAGTTCAGAGCTATTTTACAATAAATAGACACAGATAAAGATGTTTTGACTAATGAAACATACAAATGATAAACTCTTGCCCTCAATGTGACATACTTAACTGTGCTCTTTGTGCCATCTCTGGTATGTCCGTAGGGATATAGAACACGATGCTAATTGATGTAGCCTTTACATATTGAATACTATACAATAATGTATTTTATTTCTAATCATGTCCTCAGAAGTCACATCCAGTCACAAAAGGAAGTTAATTCAAACATTTAGCCAATGTTAAATATAGTGAGATTGGAGCAGCATATACTTGTATAGGTATAAATTGGCATCACCCCTTGCAAAATAACCTACACAAAAATGGTAAAACTGTTGTTTCTACACTTGTAATAAAACCATCATTCATTTTCATGTAATTTGGTATGTTTGATGCTAGTACAACAGTGTACAAACTAGTCTTTAAATTATTTTCAGTCTTTTAATGCCTTCATTGGTCAGCAACTGTAATGGATAATAAATGTGGCACTAAATCTACCAGATGCCACCTACTTGAGTGAATTCAAATGGTTCGTTCAAAAATTCTGATTTATTTATAAACTGACAGCCTTTATGAATGGACTACTTACTAAAATCTAAAATTAAGTTAATGATGCCCTTATTTTGTCCCTTTTTACAAGATGTAAAATAAGCGTGTGATGTACCTAGTGTTTATGTGAAGTTTCAGCTGAAAATACCACAATTTTTTTTTTTTTGTATAACTCTTTGAAATGGCCCATTTTAGGCTTTGATCTTTTGAGGCTTGTGCCGTTTTCGTGACAGATGCTTTAAATTCTAATGAGATTGTGCTCTCAGCCCTTTTTATAATTTTCAGCAGGTATGGTGTTAAAACTCTTATGGTGGACGACTGCTTCTCACTCAGGGCTGTTTATACTAATGAGGGAGAGATTAACTATGTTTACATGGACACCAATAATTAGATTTTAATGCGATTAAGACGATACTCTGATTAAGAGTCTACCATGCATGGGCATTGCTAGGCCCATTTTAGGGGGGCTTTAGCCTCCCTATATTTTTGCTCAGCCACCCTAAAACTTTTGCGATTAGCTCATAAACTAGACCAAATTATCGCCTCAGTCCTCTTTAAATTTGATATGAAGACAACGGCAGAATTCGGCTCCTTCTCGTCATTTCGTTTTCATTTGATCAACAAACCACAGTTGTGCAGAGCGAGAGAACAAGGTGTGTGTTTATCGATAAATTGCTATAAAATATGCTTATTTGCAGTTCTTTGCTATAGATATACTTGTATCACTTGTACCCCGATGTTATGAAGGAACAATTGAATTTCCCATCTACTGTTTCCTCAGTGCTCACCTCATAATCACATCTGTTTCCTCCAGCAAAAAATGTAACTATTAACAAACATTTCACTATTTTTTATTTCAAAACGAACTACCATACTATACCATACAGTAATGCATGCACAGAAAGGATTAAACACAGTGACAGATGTACTCATATAACTGTAAGAGTCACTAACAGAGATAGAACCATCAGATCTATCATTAGATTTTTTTTTACCTCATTAGGAGCTGAAATGAAAATACTAAAATCAACCCTGCTACCATGTAAACAGGGATTTTTGATTAGTTTAATCAAATTAAGGTCATAATCGAACTAAAGGGAAATGGAATTAAGACATGTGGAGTATGCCGGTTTTAGTCGCATTACTGAAGTGCAGTACATACATGTAGACACCTTAATCGAACTACTACCGCCATGTAGTACTTTAAGCCGCTTTTTGCGACAGTGTAGTCCACACACACACACACACACACACACACAGACACATCCAGACACACACACAAACATGCACGGCTGATAGACACTCTTTGCACCAACCTTTTTTTTTTTTTTTTTTTTCATTCAGCATGCTGTAAGAAGTTCCATTAAAACAACTCTTCCAGCAGTTCATAGTTGCATCCAATATCTCATTTGTCACGGTGGGCTTGCATGAAATGTTCGTGAGTGATAGTGCCAAACTGCAGTTAAAGTCAACAAATTAAAAATGAAACACCCGAAATTACATGAAACTCCGGAGGAAATGCAATGACGTTAATCGAATTATGCGATATAACATGTAAAACGCGATCATGAAAGTAACACTCAAAAAGCAACTCATGTAAACACCTTAGTCTTATTATTCTCTTAATTAGATTAAAGCAAATAATTTGATTACTGATGTTCATGTAAACATAGTAATTGTCAATAATAGGCCCCCTGCAATGACACTTACAAAGGGAGAATGTCAATTGAAGTCTTTCTGCAGACTGTTTTTATGAAGTGTGATTATGAACAATCGAGTTAATATATTTGTACCATTATACGCTGGCTATATTCACACATTGTTGAAACACAGCTGTGTTCAAACCCCTTTGTAAGTTAGTTTTTGCATAATAGGTCCTTTTTAAAGAGCCCCTATTACACATTGAAAAGGGTCATAGATCGGTTTTATGGGTCTCCAACAACATACTGATATGTATGCAAGGTCAAAAAACACGTTCATGGTCTTATAATATGCATTTATTTTTTACCTAATTATTCCAGCGACTCCTATATGAATCGTTCAGCGATTCATTTGTTTCCAAACCCCTGCTTAGCACGAAGCTAATCTGCGCTGATTGGACCCATGACAGCCTGTTGGTCGACAGCGTTCAGCGCGAGACAGTAAAATGCCCAGCATGGTTTATCAAGCCCCCGAGTCGCCAACATTGGTATAGGATCTGATCGCAGCGGACGCCCGAAACACGCTTCACAGTAAACTTACTAACACCACAGTAAACAGTACCCGGTTCTCAACAGTGTTATTCAGACACCTCAGCGCCGAAAGCAGTGCAGTTAAACACAAGCTTATTGCTTATGTTAAGTATGACACACAATCAGTTTGAATCCACACAGCAGCAAAAGCTGAACTATTCTGAACCTTGACCGCTGCACGTGTGCATGATCAGCTAACGGTGGCCATAGCAACGACAAATGGCAGTGGAACGAGCTCACAAAAACATTTAAATCAGTAAACAAAGCAGCACGCGTCGCGTTTACAACGTTGCATTAGACATGATATAAGAATATAAAGAGTTAACCTGATATAGTACACGCGGTTACTAGTAACAAAACATGTAGATCATTTCTATTTGCAATCATTGCTGTGGCACCTCGTCCGTGAACAACTATATGTTCTAAGTGCTTACCTGTATTCTGCTTTTCTAAACGATCACATCCCCAGCCGGGAGGTTGTAGCATTCTCTGTCCTCTGACAAGCTATCTCTGCGGGCTCCTGCTCTCCATTCGCAAGCCTTTTCCAGCGTTCAGCAGCCAGCCTCTGTACCTAATAATTTGTCCTTATTTGGCCTGCACCCCTGGTGTCGTCTGTCCATTACAAGATGGAGGCAGAAACTAAGCGTGCAGATTTCTGAATGACTCCTTACCCTCACACTTCCAATAATATCCAGGTAAACACAGCGTCATCGTGAGCATCTTGCCAATGTGTTAGTGGGCGGGGCTGCAGGTTTGAATTTTGCCGGGTCTGCGCGCGCAACCATTATGTTTCGCGACGACGTAACGACGAAACAGCTGAAGATTTGTTATGAAGACGATTCATTTAAACCACTATGAGTCGACTCTTTTATAGATGAATCAATAGTTTTAAAAAATGTCCACTTTCAGATTTAAGCTTTAGCTGGATATTTCACTTCACTAAGAGATGTGTTACACACTACATGGAAGGTCATTTTCAAAAAACCATAATAGGGGCTCTTTAAGATTGATTGAGGGAGGAAGCACTGCAATCTTTCTCTCATGCTTTGTGTGGAACTATTTTTGTTGATGAAACAAAATAAAAGGATGTGTGTTTATGACGAGTCGGGAAATACAAAATGTACTGCCAACTGAAATACGCTAGGTTAAAAGACATGTTGAGGAACAACAAAAAAGTAGAAATCCCTTGTCTGTGAACACAAATTGATAGATTCAACTGTATGACTATATAGCAAACTGCCATAAGATAGGATTGTGATACCAGGTGTAAACAGGGCCATTGTGTTTTTGTGGGGGGATTGCTGCTGAGACTGATGTTGTTGTGGGGGAGGGGTGGGGAATCATGATGCCGGGTCATTGTGATGTCTGTCAGCCTTCAACGATGAACAATGACATAGTCTATTGGCTCAAACCCAGTTTAAATTGACCAGTTTTGAAGCCCTCGATTTTCAGTGCTACAAACATAGAACTGTAGATGACATAAAAAAGATGAAAATGACACTGCCTTGTTTTCTTACAAGTCTTAGTGATGTCATTTAGATGTCTCAAAATGTCTTTAAACGTATCAATAAAAAAAAACTACACCTTCAATTTTCGCCTTTTTTTTAGAACTGCAAAAGTTGGGAATAAACTTGACCATTTTAAACAATGTGAAAAAATAATAGATAGATAGCAGCTTGTGTACAGCTTGCTTATTTGTGTGTTCTGTAAGGCCAAATGCTGCTGTTTAGTTCATAAATTAGCATATGTGGGGAATTGGAATGTTTTATTTGCATGCTCAGTTTTACATAATACACAGTTATTCATCAAAAAGGGGTGGTAGGGGGATGGGGGATGCATTTTGTCATCTTTTTTTCAACAAGGGGGAGAGAAAGAGAATTACATTTTTTTGTCACATGTAGTTAACCATTTGTGTAAATATGAGTCCCATCTTACACTCAATACACTACAATTATATGGTATAAATACAACACTACAACATACAAAAGAGAGAGATCGAGAAAATCACTTACCAGTTTATTAATGATTTGATCAGCTGTAGTTAGAAATTACACTGTTTTTCTCTTGTAAGGGCTTATTATGTGGTCTCTGTCTCCATCTTGTGGATGGACAATGTCAACCATCTTTGCTCTGCTTAATGACAGTATCATTACAAAAACATACTGTTTTGTGATGCATTGTGTTTATGCTTTACTAAAAAGATAGGTCTTTAATCTACTTTAAGGAAGACTATTCCAGAGTTTAAGAGCCATAAATGAGAAGGCTCGACCTCCTTTAGTAGACTGCTATTCTAGGTACTACCAAAAACTTTGAGTTTTGAGATTTTAAAGAGTGGGTTGGATTGTAGTGAGACAGAAGGTTGGTTGGATATAAACAGGAGCTAGATCAATTCAAGCTTTGTAGGTAATATATGTAAAGTATTATAGGTAATGATCTAATCATGGGAAACAAGGTTCATTGTTTAGTCTTCTTATCCAATAATAATCTACAATTTGTTTGGTAACTTGGAGTTTCCGTCAAAGTGTATTCACTTTTTTATTATCAGATAAATGTTTGTCCTACTCAGTTTTACTTCATATTATGCACATCTTA
This sequence comes from Danio tinwini, assembly GCA_903798205.1. Lineage (NCBI taxonomy): Eukaryota > Metazoa > Chordata > Actinopteri > Cypriniformes > Danionidae > Danio > Danio tinwini. The sequence continues at coordinate 17,183,396 of CAIGQZ010000320.1, read as the reverse complement.
GCATTTCCATGCATTTTTCAATGCTATACATTGAAAATGCACACAAATACTGTAGGTGGATGCAAACATGGCTTGTGGGTGTTCTACTGGACCACAATTTTGCCAAAAATGGAAAAGGTTTTTTCTTGTAGTTTGAAAAAGTTTACACCTACATGGCAACGTTTACTATGTGGCATCGGTCTGTTTACACATATCTGCAAAAACTGCCAAAAATGCTATATTACATATTCTAGCCCTGTATTTGCCACTGTCCCTTTGTTAGTAAGCAACACCTGTAGTAAAGTCAAGCTGTGGCGTTTTACATAGCAGATGCCCTTTAAGCCGTAACCCAATACTGGGAAACACCCATACATGCTTATTGACACACACTCTCATACTCTATGGACAACTTAATTTATTCAGTTCACCTACATAGCATGTATTTGGACTGTGGGAGGAACCAGGGCACCTGGAGGAAACCCACAGGGAGAACATGCAAATTCCACACAGAAATGCCAACTGACTCAGCCGGGGCTTGAACCAAGGATTTTCTTGGTGTAAGGTGACAGTGCTAACCACTAAGCCACCATGCTGCCCTTGAGCTTTTAATTTCTACCAGAAATAATTGGTCATCCAAATAAAATTTAAATAGTAATTTCAATATGCAATAATTTGAATAGTAATTTTGAAAAATGAAAATGGCACGTTTTCAAAAATGTCCACTTTTTTCAAATGTACAGTATGTGTTTTTAGTCCTAAATATGGAATTGTCATGTAAACCAGTGGTCCTTAACATTTTTATCACCACAGACTGGTCAAGTTTTACCATGGACCAGGGGGAGGGGACTGGGGGCGTGGTTCGTAGGTTGCTATGGGACCATCAACTGTTTTTTCAGAGGATGACAAGCTGAAGCTGATCAATTCTTGTCACGTGACTCGCGGTGCGCTCGTGGGATTCATTCAACTTGGTGCGTCTGGAAGGCGCGGGCGCGTCATGCCGATTGTGTGCGCAAGCCACGCACCTCCATTGAAAACAACCAACTTGTACGTATGCGATTTGCGATCTCCATCAGTTGATCTTCTTACACAGACATTGTGGATTCATCTGATTTGTTGACAAATGGCTTGCAAATCCGTTCCTTGGCAGTTCATGGGTCCTTCACTGAACCTTTTTCCCTTTAGCAAAAAACTCATTTAGCTGCTTGTGGGTTAAATTTGAGTGCTCAAGTGACCGAGATGTAACGAAGGAATACAGTAATTTTTCAAAATTAAAGACTTTTCAAAATAAAACATCGTTCAGACTCAGATAATATCTCATATAATGTTTTCTTGTGCGGCCCCGTACCGATTGATCCATGGACCAGTACCGGCTCGGAGGTTGCGGACCACTGGTGTAAATAAACAGACAAAACATATATAAACAAATTCCCACTTATTTAAAAACATTGTGTAAACAACCTTCTAGCTAATTCACCAATTAGTGCAGTCAGTTTAAGTTATTTTTTTAATAAATAAATAAGGGTGACTAGTGGGTAGTGCTGTCGCCTCACAGAAAGAAGGTCGCTGGTCGAGCCTCGGCTGGGTCAGTTCTGGGGCATTTCTGTGTGGAGTTTGCATGTTCTCCCTGTGTTCACGTCGGTTTCCTCCGGGTGCTCCGGTTTTCCCCCACTAGTCCAAAGACATGCGGTATAGTTTAAATGGGTAAGTTAAAATTCTCTGTAGTGTATGTATACGTGTGAATGAGTGTGTGTGTGTGGGTGTTTCCCAGAGATGGGTTGCGACTGGAAGGGCATCCGCTGAGTAAAACATATACTGGATAAGTTGGCGGTTTATTCCGCTGTGGTGGCCCCAGATTAATAAAGGGACTAAGCTGAAAATAAAATGGATGAATGAATAAATAAATAAACAAAGGATGTGATGCTGAAAACCGACATTTACATTTAGCTTATTTCAAGACAGAAGGTTTAGTCATACTTTAAATTATACATATTTTAAATATTAGTATGTGCTATAAAAATTGTAACCCCTAAAAAATAACCATTAAACTATTTCCAAAAACTATTAACCAAACTCATACAACATCGTCCACCCTCCATTAGCCATTAGCAATCATGTAGTCCCGCCTTCAAACTCGCTCCATTTGTCTTCTCATTCTTGCAATGCAGGACTGCCTCAGGATTCTTTGATAAATAGATAAAGCTACACAACCACATTTCTTGTTACCCTCTTTAGAAACCCAATCTACAAATTACTTACAAAGGTAATTGACTTTACTAATACAGTGCTCGCCAGAAATCGGTTAGCAATTTTACAACTTCTGATTACACTGTCCTGAAGTCAACGAGTTCTCGGTAAAATACTTCAAGTATGGTCTGTGATTAATGCAAGGTCAATTTATTTAGATTCTAAGGCATATTGTTACACCCATTTAAGAACTTTTGAAAGCTTTGCATGTTTTGGTTGCTAACAAGTGGCTAAATCTGAGTTTTTTTGAGGACATAAGTGTCATTACATGAAGCAGGTAAACTAAATTAGTACTAGGTCCTTTTATAACCTCATTATGTTCATATTGCTCTCAAGCAACCTATCGTCAGTCAGTCTTTTATGGAAAATGAAATAAACAATGTAAATAAACAATGAAGCTGAGTTATAAAAAGGTTAAGGTTAATTATGGCTTACGTTGTAGTTTGTTGTTAGCTATTTACTTCTGCCGAATCGAGCTTTGTTTCAGCTTTTCCCAAATAATCTGCAAGGCTTTTTATTTAATTCTTTTTTATGTTGTTTAATTCGTTATGTTGCGTTATGCTACATTGTTTTATTTAATTTTGTTATGTTACGATATCCTACGTTTTATTATGCTACGCTTCTCTACATTTCAGTTCAGTTCGTTTTTTGTTACACTTCTGTTTGTTTTGGTTGTTTGTTTTGATCTGCTGTTTAAAGAAACCAGACTGCATCCACCATTACTAACACAAAACAAAACGCACACCTTTCCCCTTTGCGAATAAGATTTGTGTATCATTTCTACTTTAGTTTTCATTACAGCTCCAGTGGAGAGAGCTGGTATTCTCTGTATGTGAGTGTATGTTCTGCCAGTTTGTGCTGCCCCAGGCCTGCTGAAATCATGTCACATGCTGTCTTCCTCTTTCAGTTACACCTCTCTCGTTCCATCCGCCCGCTCTCTCTGGCTCTATCGCTCCATCCATTCTCTCTCTCTCTCTCTCCATGTGGCAGGAGCGATTGTTGCTCCGTGACAAGCACAGCTTTAACATTTCAGCAGAGAAGAATCAGGTGGCAGTTTCATATAAACCTCTCTCTCTCCCTCTCTCTCTCTCTCTCTCTCTCTCTCTGACACGTTCAGTTCTTCTATACCTGACACTGCTGATATTCCTGCTACCTCTTTTTTTCACCATCTCTCCATCTCATTCCGTCTGTCTCTCCATTTTTCAGCCCCGTCTCACTTTTTCCTGCCTTAATTGGATGGGGAAAGTTTTACAGAGTCTCACGACTTGTGTGACGATGGTAGAGGGAGAACCTATAGATACACTGTGATTGTTTTTTAGGCCATGTTTTCCATTAGAAGTGTCTGTTTAAACATGGCAAAATTCAATGAGAAGCAAAATAGTTTTGGATTTAAACCAAACTTTCATTTTTAAACAACATTTAATTTATGAAAAAGTTAAATAGTTTTTTTTGTTTGTTTTGTTTTTTTGTTATTCAAGTTGCATTTTATTTTAAATTTAGTGATATTTATTGTTTATTGTTGTTGTTGTTGTTTATAATAATTGTCATATTACTGTTGCTCCAGATTAGGGCTGCACAATAGATAGTTTCAGCATCGATATCGCAAAGTGTGCATCCACAATAGTCACATTGCAACGATATGCAATATTGAGTCTGAGTTATAGTTGAATAGGAGCTATAGAGGATTTGTATTTAATCACTGCATATGAAAGTTATATGATTTAAATGATTTATGTGAAAAAAATCTTTTCTTTCTTATACTTTTTGTATTGTTTCTAGTCCAAATTTCTACATTCCAAAGTGAAAACAAGATTATTTCACTTACCCCACTGGCAGATAATTTAGCTTGTTGTAAGGAAAAACTCTTAATTCTCTTAATTGTTTTTTCTGATGGTGAAAACTAAACATATTTTTTACTTGCTCTAAGATTTTTTATTATTATTATTTGGACTAGAAATAAGACAAAGAAAGAAAAGCATTTTTTTAAATGACTTGCCAGACAACCATTAAATAGTGCTATTCAAGCTATCCTGTAAAACTGTATTAATATTGCAATATTTATTGCAGAAAAAAAAAAGATGAAGATTAGACTCTTGAAGATTATATGGATTTGCTTTAGAAAAATAAATAACATTTAATAATAATAATAAATAAATGTTGGAATTTAGAGTTTTTTCAAATAAAAAGTGTCAATATAAATATGATTTTTAATCAACCAAATTCATATTTTTGTAATGAACACTTTTCAGTAAATAAATGAATGAACAAGCAAACAATTCATTCATTCATTCATTCATTCTTTCATTCATTCATTCGTTCTTCCCTCTGAAAGTAATTCAAATAAATAATTAAAAAGAAAGCTAGATAGATAGATAGATAGATAGATAGATAGATAGATAGATAGATAG
>CAIGQZ010000320.1:17158091-17171112 GCA_903798205.1 Danio tinwini | reverse complement strand
TGTGTGTGTGTGTGTGTGTGTGTGTGTGTGTGTGTGTGTGTGTGTGTCGCATATAACGCAAGTGCATCACCTTTCATACTATTGAATTTCAGCAGGTTTAACCTACCTGTGATTGCATTTTCATGTGATTAACATCTATTATAGCGATGCTGTAAGCCTTTAGTCGGGTCTGTCTCTTCTTTTCTCTGAATCAGGGGTGGGCTGTGAAATCAACAGTAGGCTGAATTGATTGAAAAATTGATTTTCTATTTTCGTCCAGTTGAGAAGCAGCTTTAATTTATTTAAAAACGCCATGTAATTACACCTGCATGGGGACAATGGTGGTTTCAGTTGTGTGTGTGTGTGTGTGTGCGTGTCTTTATATGAGAAAAAAAAAACTTAATGTACTGTAGGCTGACCACAGACATGTAGTTGTAATTTCCTGTTTTCAATTGCCCTATTCAAGAGTCAACATCACAGAAGCGTATACAAAAAGCCATTAATGGAGGTAAACATCTGTCCTGTGGTACAATATGTTCTGAATAGGTATGTTGCTCTCTTTTTAATAGTAGTATTATTCCTCAATGGGCAATGTACTCTGAGCACATTTGAAATCATGTATAAAGTGTAAAACCAGTTTACTGTGGTGTTTTGAACCCTGTAGATTACTGGATTCATGTTAATATCGACTCTAATAATATAAATAATAATGGCCAATATATACAGTATATAGCACACAATTATAACTTTAATTTACAATTGTAACATTTTTAATTTTAGAAATGTACAATAATTTTACAACTTTTCATAAGAATATTATCTCATGTAAATAAAAAAACTATATACAATATAACCTATACACTGTGCATAGAGTATGGTTACACTGTTGATACTGTAAGTGTTACTATGTTGTATAAGGGTTTGCTTATTCATTTTTTTGTTTGTTTGTTTGTTTGTTTGTTTCTTAATGCTTAAGTTTAAGAAGTTTATGTTTTGAATGGGGAAAAATGTAACAGTCAATATGATGAATGGAGCCCCACCTACAGTGTGTATTTTACTACAGTTTTTGTGGTCAACAAATGCACTGGAATCTCAGTTTACTGGAACTCAATGCACTCAATGCACTGGAATCTCAGATTACTTGCTTCACAGACATTATATATATATATATAAACAAACAAACATATATATATATATAAATATATATATATATATATATATATATATATATACAGGGCTTGACATTAACTTTTTTGATCTCCAGCCAGTGTGGCTAGTAGTTTTCCAACGTTAATAGCCACTCACCATTTTCACTAGCCACAATTTTGTTGTTGGGAAAATATTTTTTATATTCATAAATATGACTTTGACACACTAAAATTACTTGATTTAGATTTTGTGGAATGTCCACACGCCTCCTAATTAATTTTACTTTTGTGTATGAGCTTGCTCAGTGAGCATGAGCACATGGGTCATGGTTTCATAATGTTGTATTACAATTAGTTTTTATTTCTCATGACTTTTCAGAGCTCAAAGGATTTTTATCTCTAACCACACTAAAAATAAATAAATAATTATTTCAAAATATAGCTGTACACTATACATTTTATTTAACAAAACATTTCTTAAAAAAACAAACAAAAAAAACAGTTAACACCAGTTGACTACACATAAATGGGAAGTTAATATCCTATATTCTGTTTAAATAATGGTTAAAGTGAAAGCAACCGGTGCTGCTTACAAAAAGACCAATCTGGAGCTCTTGAAAGCAGCAGGGCTGTGGGTGCATGAACATAACTTTTTGTCTAGTCTATTTGAAAGAGAACCGATTACACCAGTTGCGTTTCCAGGCACGGTTGTTTCAAGCAAGGAAACGGGAGCGCGCACGTGTTTTAAACAGTCGCGCGCGTCATGCAGCTGTTGGCACGAGTGATTATCCTCTTATTCAGTAATCAACCGACTGTCTTGTGCCCGCACGAACACAATTATTTTTGTCAGTCGTGCTGCTTCTCGATTCTAAGATCCCATTTGCACGAATATTGGGCCATTGTCGAACCCTGCTTTTAAGAAAACTACAATTTTTAATTTTATCCCACAAACTTGTAAACAATGAGTTGCTGTCATTTTTAGAGGATATTCAGCATCAAGACCAAGTTGTGAATTACTTCAGAAGACCAGCACGATCTGACAAAGTATTATCCAAAGGATGATAATGTGTACAACAGCCATAAATGAGGTTGGTGGCGTGATCTCGTTCCTTTCGAGTGCACATGCGCATTAACTTAGGCAACCTGAAAAAATGCCGATTTGAACGTTTAAGTAATGAATTTTATGAGACAGTTGTTATTTAATTTTATTGGTGATTCCGAATATGTAATGTAATCATAAGCTTGGCAATAAGTTTTGGAGAATTTGATGTTTCCCTATTCAGATAGAATGCCCAAGACTTCTGCCCGAGAGGCGTTTTAAAGATGGCCGCCGAGTGAAATTGCTTGTCTTTAAGGGACTTTGATATTACTTAAATTACTCGCACTACGGCTAGGATTAGGATGTGGGTTAGATTTAGGGTAAGTTACATGTAATAAAGCATAATTAATTGTAGTTTCTAAAGGAGTACATGGTAACAAGGAAACCTTAAATTAAATAGTTTTTTAAAAAATAATTAATTTACATATCAATCTATTAATTAAATTAATCAATAATTTATTGCGACTTTTGTTGTTTAATGTCTTATTTATGCATAAAAAGATCCTTTCAATCAATCAAAGAAACAACGAAATGACTTGCATACAGACGTTTCTTTTTGGATTAATGCCCTTTTAATATAAATTCATCATTTTTGATTTTCATTTTTTTACACTTCGTGCCAGCATACACTGCAATCACTATTTAATTACAGAAGTTTGTTTTGTTTAGGTATTGTTGAACAGTCTCAAACATTACCCAATTAATCGTCGCCACTTGACGTTCTGATCTAAAATCTCAGATTTTTCCACTTCAAAACGAAAGCCAGCTGTGGTTTTGATGCATTTACCGATTTCTCCTCGTTTTCCACAATAACCGCTGCGTTCTCAAATGTAAGAAGTCAGTTTATATTGTGCATGGTATTGACTTGTCATTGACCCGTGTTAAGACCCCTCATTAAGCAGTAATTAAGCTTTTATTGACAAACTCGACGAGATTAAAGTACCACTGCTCTCAGTTGGTGATTGCAGTCATCTGAACAAACAACACCCTGATAAACCAAACACACACTTTAACAAATTAATTGTGTGTGTGTGTGTGTGTGTGTGTGTGTGTGTGTGTGTGTGTGTGTTTCGATATGCCTGTCCTTACCGATCAATGACATTTGCTTACTTGTGCACACTGCCATAAACACCCTAATTAAAGCCCAACATTTTTTTTACATGTTACATTGCCTCAAAAACTTCTCCAGCCATGCTCCAAATGAGCTGTTTTCCATTTTAATTTACGCTTTAATCTTGAACATTAAACTGTCAAGGATTTGTCGTAATTATGCATGCTAATTTGGTTTGCTCGATTCCGTCTTGCATGCCGTGGACCCTCTTTAGAAATCGCCGCCTGCCACAAATATTAACTCAAATCTTCCCAGCACTCCTCTAATTGGCCAATATTACCATTGTAAATGCTGTTATACTGTTTTTATGCTTTTTAACAAATATTAATTTGATTAATTAAGCTCCTTGTTTGAATTAAGGGGAGAATGCTGTGCTTGTTAATGTTTGATTATTTGATTGGGATGTTTAAGCAAATCGCTTGCGTATTAAAGTTGAAACTATTCCTAGCATTGGTGAATCGAGGCTTAATGCAAATGCAGAGTTTAGTTACTGTACGCAAAATGTCTTCGGGTTAACTGAATAAATACTTCTGACATGATCAAGAAACTACAATCAATATTATTCTGCTTGTTTTTTGTTGTTTGCATTAAATGAGTTGTGGAATAAAATAATCAAATGCTCTCAACATTCACATGTAAAAGGATAGTCCACAAGTAAAACATAATTCAAGGAACAACTCAAAATCATGTATCAGATAAAATATATATGTACAGTTGCAGTCAGAATTATTGAACCCCCTTTGATTTTTTTTTTACTTTTTAAATATTTCCCAAATGATGTTTAACAGAACAAGGACATTTTCACAGTATGTCTGATAATATTTTTTTCTTCTGGAGAAAGTCTTATTTGTTTTATTTTGACTAGAATAAAAGCAGTTTTTAATTTTTAAAACCCATTTTAAGGTCAAAATTATTAACCCCTTTAAGCTATTTATTTTTTCCATAGTCTACAGAACAAACCATCATTATACAAAAACTTGCCTAATTACCCTAACCTGCCTAGTTAACCTAATTAACCTAGTTAAGCCTTTAAATGTCATATTAAGCTTTATAGAAGTGTCTTGAAAAATAGCTAGTCAAATATTATTTACTGTCATCATGTCAAAGATAAAATAAATCAGTTATTAGAGATGAGTTATTAAAACTATTATGTTTAGGAATGTGTTGAAAAAATCTTCTCTCCGTTAAACAGAAATTGGGGGAAAAATAAACAGAGGGGATAATAAATCAAGGGGTTGAATAATTCTGATTGCAACTGTATATTGTGTTGTCTATTTAAATAATTAATTCTGATTCTGGCTTTAAGGTGTGAAATAAAAATGTTTAGCAAGTATTCTCAAATATATTTGAGTAGAGGTAGCTAGCACATGTTACTATGAGCTATTTGATATGCCAGTGTCATTTACATGTACACATACAACCTCTTACTTGCCCTTCCCCTGTTTGCATGTGACTGGTTTAAAATGGGGACAAGGAGATATAACATGTCATAACCGATGTCAAATATTGTTCTGCAAAGAGAAAAAAAAAGTAGTTTTAACTTGTCTATGACTTGGCAAATGACCACAGAATAAGCAGGACAATCAGAGGCTTGAAATGTGCTAAAGTGTTTTCAATTCTTAGCAGTTGCTTCTGGGTTGTGCATTTAAAATCCTTTAATGCTTGGCATTTTGTTGATTTATCCCTTACTAGGGGTGTAAAGGTATTCAGAAATTACAGTTCGGTATGTATCTCAGAATCGATGCACAATCACATTGCATCACAGTTAGCAATTATTACTATAAACTCAACTATTAGCATAACGCTTTAAAGCAAAACATTCATTCATTCATTTTCTTTTCAGCTTAGTCCCTTTATTTATCTGGGGTCGTCCCAGCGGAATGAACCGCCAACTTATCCAGCATATGTTTTACACAGCGGATGCCCTTTCAGCTGAAACCCATCACTGGGAAACACCCATACACACTCATTTACACTCATACACTACGGACAATTTAGCTTACCCAGTTCACCTATACCACATGTTCTTGGACCTGTGGGCGAAACCGGAGCACCCTGAGGAAACCCATGCGAACATGGGGAGAACATGCAAACTCCACACAAAAAAAGCCAACTGACTTAGCCGGAACTCAAACCAGTGACCACCTAGCTGTGAGGCGATTGTACTGTGCTGCCCTAAAATAAAACATTGACATAAAAATTAATTACTTAACGACTTAAAACTTTTTATTTAAAATAATTCTTGATACCATTTGATTCCACTTTGTCAACCTCATAGAGAGTATATTAATCTCTGAACTCGTGTCGACAGATAACTAGTTTCTGACTTCAGCCCGGGTGCAAACTGTGGCCTCTGACCTTTGAGTTTGCGCTGATTTGTGTGTGTGTGTGCGCACATGTGTGTGTGCGCACGTGTGTGTGTGTGTGTGTGTGTGTGTGTGTGTGTGTGTGTGTGTGTGAGCACGTTCACAGGTCCCAAGCGCCTTGCTCAATATTGATTCAAAGACGATTGGTTGAGCTAATGACTATTTACCCAGAGATATTAGTGTCCCTCTCCTCGGCCCACAGCTTGCGCTCACTGCCTCTTTTCACTTTCATTTGGAGGTGTGTAATTTTGTGAGTGTAATTAAATATTCATGTGTGCAGAAGGGACCTGTAAAGAGAAAGAGAGAGAGGATAAAACTGCTGAAATCCAGCCAATAGGATATAGAGTACATCAGATCTATTGAATGAAGGTTGCAAATGAATTAGTAATTAATTAAAAAGTGAACTAAATAAATACACATATGCATACATCCATACTTGGGGTAAATGATTAAGATTAGAATGTATAAATGACTGAATGATTGACTATATGAGTGACTATATTTCATTGCAGTTTGTAATTTACAGGTAGACTGTAATACATCTAAATACATAGATTAAACAGAGATTACTTTCATTTTAATGTCACTTTTTCCCCAAATGTTAAATGTAGTTCTACACATAAGTGTGTGGTTGTGTTTTTTTTTTTTTTTGTTGTTGTTGACAAAGCTGCTTTTTATTATATTAACATGCTTGGTCACTGTGTTTTATGGGTTTTTGTTCTTTAGCCGTAACAACCTTTCAAACAACTCTATAACAATTTTGGCTGTGTGTTTCTCTGAAAGCACATAAATAAATAAATAAATAAATAAATAAATAAATAAATAAATAAATAATACTAATTAAAGTAGTAATAATAATTGGACACCTGAGAACGTTCATTAACCAATCAGAGTGCAATTATTTTTCAGTTTTTTTAAATTACATTTAGATGAAATGTAATTACATTTCAGCAGAACATTTGATTTATTATTTTACAAAAACGGTGTGTGCGCGTGTGTTTACTGTACCACAGGGAGCTTCTTGTGCCAGATAGTGGGCACCTTTAAATTACTTCTTTTTATTTTTATTTTTTTTGTTTAATAATTTATTGGACAATACATCATCATCATCTCCATGCTGAACTCATAAATAAGTAAAAACATAACAAGTGTACCTTGTTCTTAAAGGACCCTTTTGTGCTAAATTATCTGTAGCAAATATGGGAAACAGCCGAGACTTCTCATTTTTGTTCCTGTATCAAATTTATTGTCCAAATTTAATTGTGTATACACCAAAAGCATATCAAATATATGTATAATTAATATAATATGTATATGTATGTAATATAGCTACCAGTTAAAAAAAACACAAATAAATCCTTCTCAACACACGTTTTATAAGTTCATAGCCGAATGCAACAATTTCATAGGCCTAACATAAATTGCCAAAACATTGCTATTACATATTTTGTTATAAAGTTACAAAGTAATATAAAAATAAAAAGCTGCATGCAACAATGTAATCTTAACATCTGCATCATAGGCTTCCTGTATATGCAAAACGAGGTCATGTTCATCCTGAAATACTTTAATAATTTATTACAGTAATTTTATTATTTAACAAGTTTTCAGCAATAATAAGAACTAATAACTGAAACTTACTTAAACCAGTTCAGAAAGAGAATAGTTTTCATCAACAATACAGCTCATACGCAAAAATTAAAATAAATAAAAAATAAATAAATATATAATCCATAAATAAATAGTTATAAAATAATAATAATAATAATAATAATAATAATAATAATAATAATAATAATAATAATAATAATAATTATAATAATTATAATAATAATAATAAAGAAAAAAGCTTTAGGCTAATTATTACCTTTTAATTTTACATTTATTGTAGGCTATAGCAAGTAAAAGTAGCTCCACCCGAAACCTAAAATGTGTCTTGAAAATTCATATTCATAACGCAGTAATTATAAAAGTAATTAAAACATGAATAACATTATTTTGAAGTAGGCTAAATCTCATTGAATCATTTTATTTCTGCTACGTTTTCAACAGTTAACAAAATAACAAAATGAACGAACATATTAGTGTTAAACTGGCCTGAAGATTATGCAAACAACCATGTGCGTGCAAGTAATAATCTGTTATACAAGTAGCCAAAAAAAAAAATTACTTTAACATTTAGGTTTCAAGCAGTAATAACAAGAATAAAAATTATTTTGCTTCGGAAAAGAAATAGTTCAACAAGTGACAATGTACAGCCAAAGTGAAAATAAATAATAAATAAACTATTTATGAATAAATTATTTAAATAAATAAATAATTATTCAAATAATACATATAATATACGTAGACACAGTAAACAAACAAATGATTACATGATATTTTAACATGCAGACATTATGCAGAGAATGTCGTAGAAAAAAAAATGCAACGCAATTATGAATAAAATGTGCGTCTTGCAATTTAATCATTTACCCTGTTTTTGACAGAAATAAGGAATAGAATCTTACTTCATCTGACTTTATAAAGAACATTCTAGTTATCCTAGTTTCAAAAGTCATCCTAGTTATCATCCTCTAGCCACAGACCGTCTTTGGTCGAGCTTGTGGAAGCGCATCTAGAGGGATGCAGGCTTGCTTTTTGCCTTGTTGTTATTATTATTATTATTATTATTATTATTATTATTATTATTATTATCATCATTTTTGTTTTTTATTTATTTGATTTTTTTTTGTTTTTTTTTTTGGTTGGGTGCTATATGTCAACGCATTAACTAGGCTTTTTGCACCGACCAATGTCTTTATTTAGTTTAGATTTTTTTTTTTTTTTTTTGCTTTTCAGTTTTTAAAACCAGGAAAAACAACAATACAAACCCTTGACCCACACCAATCCAACAGCGGGGTAGTGCTCACATTAGCCGAAGATTAACAAATTTACAATTGTACATGTAGGTCCAAATACAAAAAATAAAAAATAAAATTAAAAAATAAAAAACGAAATAAATAAAAACAAGTTAAATAGAAAAATATATAGATACATTTTTTTGTTTGTTTTTTTATACAAAGATATAATCATACATACCATCTGTACAGCAAAATCTAATTATTTAAGATTTTCCACATAATCAATAAAAGGTTGCCACACCTTAAAAAATGTCTCCTCCGACCCTCTTAATGAAAACCTGATTTTCTCTAAATAGAGACAAGACAGTTTCTCTAACTCACTGAGCGTGAGTGGGAGGATGAGAATCCTTCTATTTTAGCAAAATAGCTCTGCGTGCCAATAAAGTCGAAAAAGCAATGATTTTACACTTTGTTGAAGGCAACTGTATTTCCTCTGAAGTAACCCCAAACAGTTTCACCTGTGGATCTGGTTCTAACTGAAGAATCACAGATAACAAATCAAATATTAACTGCCAGAAATGCTCTAAGTTAGGACAGGTCCAGAACATGTGAAATAAAGTGCCTTTAACACAATGACATCTATTGCACAAAGAACTAGTACCAGTAAACATTTGGGCTAATTTAGTTTTAGAAATATAAGCTCTGTGCACTACTTTAAATTGAATGAGAGAGTGCCGGCCACACATTGATGATGAGTCAATTTGTTTAAGAATATCGTCCCACAGATCATCTGAAATCGAACCACAAAGGTCCTCCAATGTCTTTATTTTTATTTATTTTTTATTTTATTTTAGTATTTTATATTACATTATATTTAATTATATTTAATTTTATGTTCTCACAGTCTGGAAAGAAAACAAAGCTGAACTTAATCTAGCATTTTCTAAAACAAAGCCTGTACTAAACCATTCCGATGTTTAAAAAAACCCACACACACTGTGTTTGTATGCATGTAAAAAGCCGTCACAATATCCAGCAGACAAAAGCAATGGATCTGAACTCCATATTCCCCCAGTGAACGTCTGGTACACCCTCATGAATATGTTTCACGCTGATGATGTCATGTACCACTGACCCCTGCCACTTTCCGCCCCTAGGATATAAATGTTTGCGCATGAAGTCAACGGCTCTCTTTAAAGTCTGTCTGCATTGAGCTTTTGGGCCCAGCGGCGAAGAACCCGTACCTTATTGAAACACAAATCCGCTCTCACATTTCATTTCTCCTTGTTCTGCAGCGATGCATATTTGTTGGCTGCTGTTTGTAAGCGCAGGCTGGATAATGATTGATATGTGTGGAGAAGGAGAGTCATGCATTATTGATGAGAGAGTTTATTGCGTCCCTCAGCATAAGTTTTATGGATTCAGACACAGTTATTGGAGGATGCAGGGATGCTAGATATGGGCTCTAGAGACCGGAGCTGGTTTTTGGCTCATGTTATGGCGTGTCGGATGAGGCTGATTGTTTATAAGTGCTTGCGAATGTTGTTTGAATGCATTTGTTTATTTGGGATGTGCTGGGAGAACTTCACTTCACAGAATTCCACCATGTATTGAGCTTGGATTAGGTAGGACATTCAGGCTTTTACATGGCCCTGATTTCAGTTATATTTTTAGTTATATTTATATTTTCAGTTATATTTTTAGTATTAATTATTTTAAGATGATTTTTTGAGAGTTATAAGACCAACCCACTATATTTCAAACTTGAATTAAGCTAAAATAATAGAGAGAAAAGAAAAAGGCACACACACAGACACACACAAAACAATCTTGGAGAAATATATAATATATAAATATATATAAATAGTACATTTCAAGATTAATTACAAAGAACATGGCAAGTCATGCGCTGTTTCTCAATTTCAAGAATGCTGAGAACAGACTTGTGTTCTTGTGTAGACCCTTCTTGCAAGTTACCTTATAGAACAAACTCAATTATATCTCTGAAATCTATATAAAATGATGCGCTTCCCACCTTCCTTATTTAGCCGCAATGACTTCTGGGACTTCTCAAGCAAATTCTGCTCTCAAATCTGCATCAACGCGTCCTCAATATCAAGAACACATCCAAGAATGTTTACAATAACTTTAAAGTAATGTTTAACAATTAAAATAATAAACCACAGCATTTATCTGAACAATACAACACTATACATTTAAAAAATTATTTCTGAAACAAAACAGAAATGTGCCACTGTGTCTACAGTCATCAATTTTGTTATACAGATTACAGATGTGTGCTTATTTATTTGAAACCACAAACATAGTAGTATTGGTAATAGTAATTAATAATAGTAATGTTAATATTCTCTTGTTCTCTCGTGCGCACACAGTCGGCCTACCTTGCATGCATTCGGCACTCTCGCACAAACATTTGGCCTACCTCACGCACATTCGGCCTCTCTTGCGTGCATTCGGTCTTTCTCGCGTGCATTCGGTCTCTCTGCTTTCGCTTTACTTTTGTCCAGTCTGGTGGCTTGTACACGATGCGTATTCTTTACAGTGGTTGGTTGGCATCCACACAATGCGTCGCCACTGTAAATAGGAAGATGTGTGCTAGACTGCTGCCCAAAATAATACATTTACCAAGTAACAGACAAACACATATTGTAACAGAGTTAATACATTTTAAAAATTAATGCGTTACAGTATTAGTTACTGTCAAAAGTAACGCCATTACAGTAAGGTGTTACTAGTAACGCAATATTGCCCAACAGTGGTGCTCAGACAAAAATAAAAAATAAAACATTTGCATTTTTTTTGCAAGTTTCTGTAATGAAGTTACTGGCCATCGGGGAGAAGGAGGCAGAGAACGGATGATCTTTTATTAATGTTAAACTAAAACTAAAAGACGGCAGCTCCTTACGAAGACTGCCGTCAAACTGAAAGCAAAAGTAAAACAAAGTGTCCAGGCCTGGCCCTCTCTTGTCTTCCACATATGTCTTTCCTCCTTTTATAATCCAGAGCTCCTCAGTGGTACTCGAGGCTGATGTGCGATGCAGGTGCTTCACATTATCACTTAAGCACCGGCCTCATCCCGTTCCCGCGGCTCTCGGCCCCGCCCACTCACTGCAATTTAATTTTGGGAGAAACCATTCCTTTAAGTGTTTTAGTATTTTAAGAACTCTATGTAACTCACTTACATAGAGAAATCTTGAAGTGTTCAGTGTTAAAAAAAATGTTTAACACTTATATATATTATTATATATATATACTTTATACTATTTATTTAATTAAATTTACTTTTATTTAATTTAATTTAATTTTATTTTATTTTATTTTATTTTATTTTATTTAAATGTATTTGTATTTAAAATACATTGATTATATCTGAAAACAGAAAGCCCTTATGTTCATTTGTCTACAATATCAAACAGGGATATCCCACATCCGACTCTTCGTCTGGAATGCTGTTATTAGTGCTGTGCTTTCATATAGCAACACTATTGATCAAACTGATATTTTTATCTCTCTCTTCTGTGTTGACGAGATCCGTCTTTGGCTGGGATTGAATTGACTTTTTCCGAGTGCACGATATTGTCGACATTGCTGGGAGAGGAAAAAAAAAATTACAGATGTGTACGTTTTTCACTGCCGAGCTCATAAAGTGCATCACTCGCAGCAGAAATCATTACTTTTTCATAAATGGGATGTAATTTGTCTCATAGTAGCTCCGAGGCCTTAACACTGCGGGTCATGTGACTGCCAAGGGAGCAGTTGATTGGCTTTTGGCTGTTATTGAATGAGGACGTATGGATGTGTATTGAATGGGAGTAGTGATTCGTCACTGTCTCTCTGCACAGGAGAATATAAAGTTATAAATATCACACACACAGACACACATAGAGAGATAGAGGGATATTTTCCTCCTGTCTCAATGTGTCTTCATTAAAAGAGATGCATTGCTTGATTTTGAGGAATTAACAACAAAGCCATTCTCTGCCAGGTTCTGAGCGTTTTTTCACATTTTTGAGCTGTTTTTTGAGGTTTATTTCTTATTTTGTAGCTTATTTTGCAGACGTTTGTAAATTGTACGTGATGAATAGTTGCTCTTTCAGTTTTTGTATGTTGCATTACTGTAGTGTTAGATTTGATTAACTTCAATTACGTTAGATCTGTTTGATTAGATTTTTTTAAATGGGTCAAGCTGTAAATATCAATATTTTCCTCTGAGAAAACTGCCTTCATACTTTTTCCATGATTGTACTGTAGGAAAAAAAAAATTCTTATTGATTTGTTTTAAGTAATTGTGTGCTATAATTAGTGTTTGTGTTTGTAATTATTATTATTTTAAATAATAGATTTATTTATTTATTTATTTTTAATTTATTTATATAATTTTTTGTTTGTTTAGTTTTTGTTTGCTATTTATTATTATTATTATTATTATTATTATTATTATTATTATTATTATT
>CAIGQZ010000320.1:17131549-17151549 GCA_903798205.1 Danio tinwini | reverse complement strand
GGGGAGGGGATTGATATGCCTGACCCTGTTTTATATTTCAGTTGAAATTATGTCACACCTCAAAAGCTTTATTTCGAGGCACTTCAGCTGAGATTCATTTAAAAATATATATAACTTTTTAATGACCACTGAGCACAAGATTATAGACTTCACTGCCCATCTGGGGTGAAGGAAATGGGGTGGCGCTGACATCAAGGGAGGCTTTTGCTCCATGTCAAGGGATACAGTAAATGTAGACAGGCACAGTTTGAAGTCCACACTCAGGCTTGAGCCAGAATAAGCCACCTGCTAAAAGGGCAACAGAGTCCTGATGGAAGTTGAGTGGATTTGAGGAGGTTTTGAAGCCAGTGTCAGGTTTCAACTGGATTACCGTCAGTTGAAGACAGTAGACCACTGGAGATTTCATTTGGGTGGTACCTTTAGCTGGACTGTGTAGGATGGATAGATAGTGGTAATTGGGATAGTCAAACAAAAATAAATACATAAATAAATAAATATATTAATAAACATTCTAAATGAATGAATAAATAAATAAACATTCTAAAAAGAAATTTACATTCTAAATGAATGAATAAATGAATAAATAAATAAACATTCAAAATAAATAAATAAGCATTCTAAATAAATAAATAAACATTGTAAATAAAAAAATAGCATTCTAAATAAATAAGTAAATAAGTAAGTAAGGCCAGAAAAACTATTGGCCAGAATAACCACTAACCAAAATTGAACAAAAAGTGCTCAGACTCACACTTTCAAGTGCCTTGGACTGATTTTTGCTGTTTAACCACTAACCAAGTTTGCTGTTGTAAGTAAGTAAGTAAGTAAGAAAGACAGACAATTGGCCAGAATAACCACTAACCAAATTTGTTGTTATCTTTATTTGTTGTGATTCAAAATCTAGGTTATTCCATCAAATATTGATGCATTCTGGTCTTAAAACATTGGTATTGTGATGTTTAATAGTAACTTTAAAAATATGGAAAAATTATGTGTTTGTTGAAAAAATGTTTGTATTATTTTGATCAATTATTATTATTTTTCTTTTTTTATTTATGTTTTACTCTTTATTTTCCAACTTAATTTCATCAGTAGTTTTCACAATAAAATATGAGCTGGATTTTAAACAAACACAAAACTGTCATTTCTAATCATGAGAAATGGTTATTTACAATATTTTTGGCAATGTTTGAACATCTTTATTATTTTTTTTTTTTTTACGTGGACATTCCCTGATGTGCAGTGGGAGAGACTTTTTTGTCTGGAAAATCAAAAGTAAATTAGTAATGAACTTGGAGGCCAGATATATATATGCTCTCAGGATGGCGCCGCGGATGGCTGCCTCGGTGTGGAGCTCTTCAGTGTTTGCACTATTCCTGTTAGTCTGTCCTGTTTTATGTTTATCAAACACGATCAGTTATACCAGGGATGAGCTGCTGAACATTCGGCAGTGCACACCAACTAATCACCAACTGGATTTTGATTTCTCTGGCGTTTTGCGGAACATTGTCATCGGCGGAGCAGCTGCTTTGTGGAAGAAATACAAGACCCGGCGGCGAGGAAAAAGAGCTGGTGCGCTCGTCAGGCTGAGACAGCGCGGCTTCAGAACAGCGCTGCCTAGCATCCATCTAGCGAATCTCCGCTCACTTCCTAACAAAATGGACGAACTACTTCTGCTCTCACGCGAAAACAAGAACTTTAACAACTCTGCTGCGCTGTGTTTCACAGAAACCTGGCTGAACGAAGCCATTCCGGACAGCGCATTACACTTACCGGACTTTCAGCTGTACAGAGCAGATCGCGATACGGAGTCAACGGGCAAAACACGCGGTGGTGGGACATGCTTTTACATCAACAGGAGATGGTGTACGGATGTAACTGTGTTAAAGAAGATGTGCTGTCCTGATGTGGAAGCGCTTTTCATTAACTGTAAGCCGTTTTATGCACCGCGGGAGTTCTCCTCGTTCATTCTTGTCTGTGTTTACATTCCACCACAAGCACACGTGAGGACTGCGTTACAATAGCTGTCTGATCTGATCACAGAGACTGAACAACGACACCCGGACTCTGCTTTTATCATTCTCGGTGACTTTAATCAGGCAAAACTCACACACGAGCTGCCTAAATTCAAACAGCACATCACATGCCCCACCAGAGACAATAACATTTTGGATCATTGCTACACCACAATAAAGGATGCATATCGCTCTGTCGCCAGAGCAGCTTTAGGACTCTCCGACCACTGCCTGGTTCATCTTATACCAACTTACAGGCAAAAACTTAAAACTACTAAGCCAGTATTAAGGACTGTTAAGAGATGGACCAACGACACAGAGCAGGTCTTACAAGCCTGTTTTGAATGCACTGATTGGAGTGTTTTTGAAGCTGCAGCCACCAACCTAGACGAGTTCACAGAGACTGTAACATCATACATCACTTTCTGTGAGGAGTTATGCATCCCTACCAGGACCTACTTATCATTTAACAATGATAAACCATGGTTTACACCAAAACTTAGACAGCTTCGTCATGAAAAAGAGGATGCCTACAGGAGCGGGGACAGGATTTTATACAATCAGGCCAGAAACACACTGACAAAGGAGATTGGTGTGGCCAAGAAAAGCTATGCCAAAAAGCTGCAAAACCAGTTTTCTGCCAACGACCCTGCATCAGTGTGGAAAGGCCTGAAAGACATCACAAATTATAAAACGCCATCCTCCAGTATCGACTGCAACAACCATCTTGCAAACGAGCTGAATATCTTCTATTGTAGATTTGACACCTCTGACCAGACACCTCACACCCACCCGGATCATCTCCCTACACAGCCATCAACACCTCCAGCCATCTCCCTCTCACCCCCTGCACTTCAGATCAGTGAGGATAATGGGCATCAGATCCTCAGTAAACAGCCATCAACACCTCCAGCCATCTCTTTCTCCACCCCGGCACTTCAGATCAGTGAAGATAATGTGCGTCAGATCTTCAGTAAACAGAGGAGACGAAAAGCACCAGGTCCAGATGGTGTTTCACCAGCCTGTCTGAAAACTTGTGCGGACCAACTGGCTCCCATTTTCACACAGATCTTCAACAGATCACTGGAACAGTGCAAAGTTCCATCCTGCTTCAAACGCTCCACCATCATCCCAATACCAAAGAAACCAAAGATCACAGGACTCAATGACTACAGACCTGTTGCCTTAACATCTGTGGCCATGAAGTCATTCGAAAGACTGGTGCTAGCTTATCTGAAGGACATCACTGGACCTTTGCTGGACCCCCTGCAGTTTGCCTATAGAGCAAACCGGTCTGTGGATGATGCAGTCAACATGGGACTGCATTATATCCTAGAACATCTGGACAAACCAGGGAACTACGCAAGGATACTGTTTGTGGACTTCAGTTCTGCCTTTAACACCATCGTCCCATCACTGCTCGAGAACAAACTGACCCAGCTGTCTGTCCCTAGCTCTGTCTGTCAATGGATCACCAGCTTTCTGACAGATAGACAACAGCTAGTCAGAATGGGCAAAATCACATCCGACAGCCGCACCATCAGCACTGGTGCCCCCCAGGGATGTGTTCTCTCCCCACTGCTCTTCTCCCTGTACACAAACGACTGCACTGCAAAAGACCCCTCCATTAAGCTCTTGAAGTTTGCGGATGACACTACTGTTATCGGCCTCATCCGGAACGGTGACGAGTCTGCATACAGACAGGAGGTGGAGCGGCTGGCTTTATGGTGCAGATACAACAACCTGGAGCTGAACACGCTCAAAACAGTGGAGATGATAGTGGACTTTAGGAGAAACCCCCCTGCACTCCCCCCACTCACCATCATGAACAGCACTGTGGCTGCAGTAGAGTCATTCAGGTTCCTGGGCACCACCATCTCTCAGGATCTGAAGTGGGACATTCACATAGACTCCATTGTAAAGAAAGCCCCGCAGAAACTGTACTTCCTTCGTCAGCTGAGAAAGTTCAACCTGCCACAGGAGCTGCTCGTACAGTTCTACTCAGCTGTCATCCAATCCATCCTCTGCACTTCAATCACCGTCTGGTTCAGCTCAGCTGCCAAAACCGACCTCCGTAGACTACAGCGAATAGTCCGGACTGCTGAACGAATCACTGGCACTACCCTTCCTACACTTCAAGAACTGTACTCTTCCAGAGTGAGTAAAAGGGCTCGTAAAATCACTCTGGACGCCTCACACCCAGCACACTACCTGTTCGAACTGTTACCGTCTGGTCGGCGCTACAGAGCACCAAGCACAAAAACAGATAGACACAGGAAAAGTTTCTTTCCTCAGGCCATCTACCTCATGAACAGTTAAATATTCCCCTACTGTGCAATAAACGTGCAATACTTTCTCATACGCACTTGTACACAGCACCTTATAACCTGTATATTTACAACATATCTGTACATACATTCAACATCCAGATCTTTTTGACTAACTGCATCTCTGTTTAATGTTTATTGCCTTTTCTTTTCTTGTATTTAATTTTGTGTTGTCACTTGTCACTTTATGTACACTGAAAGCTTCTGTTGCCAAAACAAATTCCTTGTGTGTGTGAAGCACACTTGGCAATAAAACTGATTCTGATTCTGATTCTGATTCTGATTCTGATTAATAATCCTTCCAATTTCTGAATCTGTAAAAACAGATTCTAAAATAAAATAAAGAACAAAAGCTACTTTAGAAGGTATTGTTGAAGCCAGCCCACCGAGTCAACACTTGAAAGCCTTTAAGGAGCTTGGTTTGGGAGAAATATGACAGGGCGTAATTATGTCACTGTGCCAATAATTCACAGTTCAATAATTCTCTAAAACTTTGTTTTTTCTCTCTGGCACTGCTGTACCTTTGGTGGGCAACAATGTAATTAGATATCTTGAGCACATTCAATCAACCTTTCTTTTACACACACAAGCACAGATGAATCTCATCAGTTAATCAGCACTTCACTAATCATTGCAACTGTGCTCGCACACACATACCACACACACACACACACACACACACACACACACACACACACACACACACACACACACACACACACACACAATCACAGCACACAAACACACCCTTGTCTCATTTTCTCATTTTCATGTTTACTGAATGAATTCACTTTCAGTTTCGCCATTTAGAGATGACCTGCACCAATCACAAACATTAGTATCAGGGCCAATCAATGCATGTTTTTAATTGTTCAGCATGGGTTGTATGATCCTTTATGTCGTTAGTCACGTGTGTCGTTAGTGTAGAGAGCAATGCATGACAGTTGGGCTGTTCTATATATCAAAATTACAGCAAACGTCACGAAATAGGGCTGCACGATATTGGAAAAATATTGAGTTTCTGTTTTAAGAGCACCTATTTTGGGTTTTTAAAAATGACCTTCCATGCAGTGTGCAACACAGCACTAAGTGAATGAAAACATCCAGCTGAGGTTTAAATCTGAAAGTGCACCGTGTTTAAAACTACTGATTATTTAACGAAATAGTCGACTCAGAGTCTAATAAATGAATTAAGTTGGGTTCTGATTTTTTGCTAGAATTTATTCGGTACATCACCAAATATGTAGTTCCAGATCCGGTAAAAGGTGAATGCACTTTCCCTTCAGACACTAGCAGAGCATGGGGGATGACCGGACTGATCATGTCTAACAGTATTTAGGTACAGAAATTGAATAATCACAATGCAAATGAATGCTTTTCTTACTTTGCTTTCTAGTCAAAATATCTAAAATTCATGGATTAAGTAAAAATATTTTCACTTTCAGAAGAAATAAGTTAAAATTAAGAGTTTTTTCCTTAGAACAAGCTAAATTATCTGCCAATGGAGTAAGTAAAATAATCTTGTTTTCACTTTGTAACACAAGGGAGGCTGACAACGGAGTTGAGGATCCATGTGCAGTTTATTACAAGAATGGTCAGGCAGCCGACTTTCAACACAGGGACAAAAAAATGTGTACCACTGCACCGAAACATGATCTGAAACACCCAGGTCACATAACTAAAGTCTTTTGAAACACAAGTCATGTGACTAAAGCGATGCAAAGCATCGGCCATTTCAGAAGCGTTTCGAGACCTGCCGAATCTGCGTTTGACTGACAGGGTAGACAACAAATCTCTATCTCATGTATAACGATGCTGAAACAATATATTGTGCAGCCCTATTGCAAATGTGTATAGTAATTATTTGTGATAAATTAGTTATTTAATACAGAAGTATCACTGAGTGCCTGCTATTTGCACGCCCTGTGCACGCCTTTTAGGACATCAGGCATTTTAATGTGCATTTCTGAAACATAACAAAACAGACATGCTCGTCTTCTTTTTTGTTTTCCCGTTTTTCAAAAATCTATAACGATTTTACTGTGCTGAAATATGACCAAGCAAGCAGGCCATGTTAACACTCCATTGATATTTTCAGGTTGATAAAACTACAGCAGTGCAGCGATCTGCTCTAGTGACCGCCTAGCTCTGTGTGAATGACTCTTCCAGTGAGATCAGTTTGCTCGGTAGCTCACCTTGTAAGGCATCGGAATTGGGATGCGAATCCAACCCCGTTTTAGTAAAAAATAATAATAAAAATGACTCATGGGTAACACCAGCTTTGTGTAAGTTATTTTGAAACTTTAACGCATAAACAATATAAATTAAACTCTTAAGTATTTTGGTCAACCTTTTAGTTTTTATAATAAAAAAGCACTTACAAATGTTTAAACTCTATGTATAAAAAATAAATAATCTGTCTAATTAGTTACAAAGTAACTACTTATAGTAATTAAAATACATTTCCACTGAAAAAGTCAAGTAATGGATTACTTTTCTTTTTTAGGAAATTTAATTACAGTCACAAAGTACTTCTCTTAAATATAGTAAATACATTAAATAAGTTCAGAGAATTTTGTATTATCATAATTAAGAAAATGGGGGTAGTAGTTTATACATGTTGAATAAGCAATTCAAAATAGGTTTGATTACAAAGTAATAACACCAATTACATCACATTTACTGTACATATTGGCTTATGAAGGATGTATTATGCACAACTGTATATATAAATAAATATAAAGCTGCATAGCATGAAATTATATCATCACCTCAGAAGAAATAACCAACAATAATAACAAAAAACATCACAACAACACTCCACACAGTAATCACATAATGTGAGTGGCTGAGAAATCAATAACAGAGTTAAATATGAAAGTGTTTCTTCGGAAAACTCTATTACAACATCTGGAAGATTATTAACATGTTTTTTTTTATTTTATTTTTTTTTTTATGAAAACTTGTGGTAATTGATATTTTCAGTGCCATTTGCTTTATATAATCCCCACTAATAACCACTACTATCCATCCCACAACAACAAAACATGAGTTTGTAATAATGAAAAACTAAAACAAAACTAAACCCAGAGACATTAATCTTCACATGTATTACAGTAGCGTTCTCTCACATTCATCCAATGATTGTGGCAATCGAATGATAGAGAGATATGAAAGCTAATGGTGCTTTTGGTTCACCAAACATTCAGATTATTACTATCATGAATGAAATTTTAAAACCAAAACTCTCATGGGAAACACCGGTGTTGTGTAAGTTACTTCAATGCATTAGCAATATAAGGGAACATTTTAATTATTTCAATTTGAGTTAAACCTTTTAGTCTTACTAGTAATAAAATATACTTCCAAGAGTTTGAACATGTTTAAAAAATAAATAAATAATAAGTGTAATTAGTTACTGTAATTAAATTACTCTTCCACTGAAAAGGTAATATTTCCTAAAAAAAAAATAAACGTAATCCATACCTAAATGCATTACGTTCTTTTATTAAGCAAATTTAATTTCGATCACTTATAATGTATTCAAAAAGGAGGCAACACCAAAGCTCAGAAAATGCCAATTTTTTTTTTTATTAAAAAGGCTGTGTAACGTTTCGAGCACACCGACTCTTCATCAGATGAATGTTACACACTTTGTGTCAGCCTTTTTAATTTAATAAATTGGCATTTTTGGAGCTTTTGGTGTGGCCTCATTTTTTTAAATATTTTTGCACATTATGTTTGGCTGAGCATCCATTTAAAGTAATGTGCGTGCTTTTGTACATTTATTTACTTATAAAATACATGTCCTAAATTTTTATTATTATAAAATTATAAAATTATAAAAAAATGTATTATTATTATTATTATTATTATTACTAATTTTTTTTCATAATAGCCCAGTTTTAAGATAAATGGAATTAGATTTGTCTGAAAATTAGGCATGCTTTAAAAACAATGAATTGTGTATTTTTTGCATGTGTTTGTTTTTGTTTTGATAAATAATGTTTAAAAATATTTAAGTTATTTAAATATTTAGTTTTAGTTTTTTGTTTTTTAACTAAGAGGTCTAGACTCAACAATACAAAGTTTAGAGTTTACTTTATATTTAAGTTTAATTTATATTGTTTATGCATTGCTATTTATATATTTTTAAAGCATTGATTCAAATACAGAGTGATTAAGTCATTTTTTGGCAAAATAATTTGAAAGGTAATTTTATTACAATTAGTTATTATGTGTACTTATAATTAATAATTATAACTTTTTTGAAGTAACTTGCACAACTCTGGATCCAAACAATTATGCCATTGACATATTGACCATTGACTTAATTAGATTTCTCACTCAGTTGTTTCTTAACCATGGCTATATCACCATCTTTATTTGAAAACTGGGTTATTATGCAAAATATCAGAATAACAAAAAAAAAACGGAATTGATTTATACAGAACTAATCAATTTATTTACAGTATTTACACACATACATCATAAGTAACTGTAAATCAATTACCTAAAAAAAGAAAAGTAATTACTTTGGAAAACACTGTAAAAAAAAATACTTATTTAGTTATATCAATTGAAGTTGTTTAGTCATTTCAACTCACATTAGTCAAACTGACTCAGAATGTTAAACTAATTCTTGCATAACTAAAAAAATATGATTGAAAGTTGATTTAGCTTATTAAAACAAGTTAAAGTAACATAAAAATGTCATTATATGCTTTACAGTGTAATTTAAATACAGTGACTGGTTAATTTGTTGCTAATTACACCCAACATGGGGTAACACTTACACGCAACATTCAATAGCAGTAGATTATGCATAGCTGCAGATAACTAGCCCAAAAACAAATCCTAAACTTAACCCTTCAGTACAATTACTACAAAGTTAATTAATTTTATTATAATAATAATTTGTCTAGTTAACACATTGTATGGTTTTAAATAAAGCCTCAAAATAATTGCTATGTCTTGGTGCCTTTTACAATGCAAGTCACCACTGTTAACTTTATAAACCCACAACAAAACATGAGTTATCAATAATCATGAGATGTGTTGTCATAGCATTCACTCGCGGTCCTCAGACGAATGATGGTAATTGAATGAAAGAGCGAAATGAAAGTGGAAGTGCTTGTGGTCCAGCAAACATCATGATTATTAACATCTCAAAATGAAATTTGATTTACCCGGATGAAAATCAGGAGAGCGCTGGTGAACGGAATGGTTTGCAAAAGTAATTTACAGTTTGGTACCAGGCTGTGGAGACTGTGACATTTGAAAGCAGACATTTAGATACCAGCAAGGTTTCAGACCCCCTCTGTCCCCTTTCTAACACTTCTCATTACTTCTGAAAATCATTTTCGTCAAGTATGGAAACAGAGCGTTTATCTGGAAATGGGTTATTGGTCCGCATTGGTAAAAAATGCAGATGTGATTAAAACTGTTGCTTGGAGAATTTGCAGAGAACAACGAACATGCAGAAAGGTAATTAATATGCAACGGAGAGCCTTGCATTTAATACAGTCATTTTATTTATTCTTTTAAATCAAGTGCAGTTTTAATCTGAGGCCATTACTGTAGCGTTTGTCTTGGACCCATGAGAGTGTTTCAGTTAATTATAGTGTTTTAGCTTTTAGATTATTTATTTATTTATTTATTTATTTATTTATTTATTTATTTATTTATTTATTTATTTATTTATTTATTTATTGTTTGTTTGTTTGTTTTTTTATTAATTTATTACTTTTACCGTTTAGAACGTGAGAAAATTACAAGACATGTTCCTACACAACTACTTTAGCAATAATAATCATAATAATATAATAATAATAATAATAATAATAATAATAATAATAATATCAATACTACTACTACTAATAATAATAATAATAATAATAATATTATTATTATTATTATTATTATTATTATTATTATTATTATTATTAAAGTTAATTATATTAACATAAATAATAATAATAATAACAACAACAATAACAAAAATACTACTACTACTACTACTACTACTACTACTACTACTACTACTACTACTAATAATAATAATAATAATAATAATAATAATAATAATAATAATAATATCAATAATACTACTACTACTACTACTAATAATAATAATAATAATAAAATCTAACAATAGTTTTAGTTACAGCAATTTTATCTAATGTGTATTTATTTTAGTTATTTGGCTGGATAGGTAAAGTAAACAGAGTTGTACCTTTGCTTGTGATCACATCATAATAATTTTAAAATGCATATCAGTGGAATGTAAACCAATATTTGATAGATTGATAGCATACAGTCAATTGATTCCTGTCATTTTGTCTTGATGATGAGATTTGCCTGAAGAATAATGGGAGTAATATTACATTGTGAGTCTTTTAATTTTCATTAATAGCCTTCATGTTTTATTAGCATATGGAATATACATATCTAATGTGTGATGTTCATGTGAGCTGTGATAGGGTGCTCTTTTGACAATAGCATTAAAAGACTACGGCCCAATCCCCCTTGGCCCTTAAAAACGAGTGTGAAGGGGAAGGGCTTCAAAATTTACCCCTAAGAATTGGGACAGCACTTCAACACCTGCACATCTCTTCATACCTCATCGCAATCTCTTGCTTCGTATGAGATCAGACGATCGAGACTGCTGTAGTTATTCCAGTTGTGTTATTTTTTGGTATTTATCTTCAGGAAATCACTGAATGCATATATTATGTTATCATAACAATCTAATGTGGCAATAAGATCGTAACTAAACTGCACATTTACACAGTGGCCATATTCATCCATGTAAACACACCAAAAACAACATTAACATTATAGCAGACACTGTAAAACGCTCATTCTCAGCCACTAGACTTTTTTGACAGGGTATTCGAGTGTCACCGAGTGTCAGAATGTAGTGGGACTGCTATACAGGAGTTATCATTAGTGATTATAGATCGCAACATTTAGCGGTTTTTATTATAAAAGCATGACGGTAAAACTGCCAGCAAAACTGCCGATGTGGCTGGTGCATTCTATGAAATTTTTGTACCCCTTGGTTTCAAGTGTGGTCCTGAAAAATCTTTGTTCAAAGGGCTATTCATCCCTTCCCCTTAGCCCTAGGCCTTCAAGTTTAAGAGAATTGGGACACTACTACCCCTTCACATGAACGTGCAAAACGAGGGGTAGGGGTAAGGCAGGGGTGCTCAATCCTATTCCTGGGGATCGACCTTCCTGCAGTTCAGTTGCAGCCCTTATCAAACACACCTGCCTGTAATTAACAAGTGCTCCTCACGTTCTAAATAATTGGTTCAGGTGTGTTTGATCAGGGTTGGAGCTGAAACCAGCTGGAAGGTCGATCGCCAGGAACAGGGTTGAGCACCCCTGGGGTAAGGGGAAGGGCTAAGGGGTGGAATTGGGATTGGGCCTAACTAATGGCTGGCTCTTGGCACCATTTTAGAAATGTTTCATTGAGCTTACTGCAGGGCATTGTGGGATTTCAAACACTGGTCGTTATTGTAGAATAAAACCCTTGGTATTAGTGGTTTGATCAGCCTTTTATAATGAGCTAGGATGACTAGCAGATCGGATGTTATCCTACTTTTTATTATACTGCGTAACAATATGGTATGACCCAAAACCAAACTTGGCTTATTTTAAATCACAATAAGCATGAACTGAATTGCAAAAAATTTGAAAAAAGTAGCATAAATAACCTGACTCCAGCTGGTTACCTGGAGAGAATTTAACTAGCTACCATGACAAAATAAGTTGAAGGCCACTGTTAACCTTGCTGAACCTACTAAATAAACAAAGACAAGACAAACAAAGAAAATAAATCATTTTCCTGTTAAGGAAAATAGACAAACCAGAAAAATAAATATAAGAACAAACTAACCATGGTTAGCAAAGTTGAACTACAAATGAAAAAAACTAAAAAAGTAGCAAAAATGAAGGGAGATGCAATGACCAATGAGGTCACTCCACTTTCGAGCATCCCCGAAGATCCTTCAATCAGATTCCACCTGAAGACTATTACACCTGGAACAAATGTTTTACATTCCAGTCAAAAGTGTTATTTGCTCATGAGGACTTCATCTTGGCCTTCTTACCCATTGGTTCCATATTGATGTTATACTGCCTTGTACCTCTGGCTCTACCTACTGTAGGTTAGCCATCACCTTGCCTCCACCTTGAGATTCTACTCCTCCAGCTGCAAATCATCCCTCTGTTTCTTTGGGTCAATTGGGCTCCTTTGATTCCACCTATGTTCTTGGCCGCTCTAGCACATTCACCGTCCTCCAACTCAGGACTCTGCTCTGGCAGCTCCCCATCCATCTGCTCTTCAAGCTCCTTTGGGCTCCTCCTTCCCCTCAGCCTCATCTCTGTACTTGATCACTCAAGCTCCATCTTTGTCAATTGTCCACCTGATGCTACCTCAGGTCTGTACAACTCCAGATGTGACTCATCCAGTTACCTTGGTCAATTATTTATCTACCTCCACCTCAGGACTCCACTCCTCCAGATGCACGTCATCCCTTTGTTCTTCTTGCTCCACCTCTTCCATTGGTTTATCCACCTTGGTCAGTCATTCACATGCATTGACCTACAGACTATACTACTCTGGCTGAGCCTCATCTCTCCTTGAGCTGTAATCGGGCCATACAAGTTAGGGCCATTAAGGCCCAAGCCTGACAAGTACATTTTGATTGACAGCTTTTTAAAAGCCCGAACTCCTTTACAGCCCGATATTATTTAAATGTGCACATGCACACAGCTCGTTTGCCTTTTTTCAAGAATGAGTCATTAATATATGTTTTAACATAATTTATTTATAACAAAAATTTAGGCCACTTACAAGTTGGAACAAAGAAATAAAACAAAAGTCCTCAGGAAAACCGTAACATCTCAGCACTCTAAATAAGCCTAGGTACATACACTTAGCATTTAAATTGGCCAACATACTAATACAAATAAGTCTTTCCTAACAAATTAAATTAAAATACATTCTAAATTGTGGCAGGTATTTGGCAATAATTGGCAACAAAATTAAGATAAAGGCTCTGCGGGATTTGTTTCACCACTTCTCTTCACAATCCAGCCTTAAGGTGACAGTGAAGCTGAATGTTAAAAGAATAATGCCAACATTAGCCTATATACTCTGACTACATTATGCATGTTTGATTTAATTAATATTTAGTTATGATTTGAAAATCCTCTAGTCATCAAGATTAGGCTATGTGTTTTTGTGGAGGAACATTATTGAATCCATTATAGATGGCTTTAGTGGTCCTGCGCTCACTGATGGTGCATCCAGCAGCACTAAACATCCGTTCACTGCTGCTGCTACTGGCCGGGATGCATACTGATCTGGCTAATTGTGCAAGTTTTGGGTAGGATTGTTTGTTCATCGTCCACCAGCCAAGAATATCTGTTTCATTTTCCATTGCAGAGATTTCAATGTAGCGAGTGACCTCGTAATTTTCCCTGTCAGCTTGCTGTACATTTTCCTACTCCGCAAAATTTACTCTTTTTGACTTCTCTGTCATCATTTGTTTCACCTTTGCAGGGATGGGTTTTAATGTTGTAACAAACGATTGATTACTTTCTCGAGCTAATCAAAGTGCATCACATAACTGTTTATTTACCATGCAAGCCGGAGTGCAAACTCGAGCCCGGCCCAACCCCATTTAAAATTATAGAAATTAAACCCCAACCCGTTAGGTCCCATCAGGTTCTTTCGTGTTCAAGCAAAAATCTTTAGCTCTAATCTCTCCATCTCTCCTGGTCCAACATTGGTCATTAACCTAGCTATACCTCAGAACTCCACTCCTCTGGCTGCACCTCCTTCCTCTTTTCCTCTTGCTTTCTTGAGCTCATCCTTCCCCTTAGCTCCATCTCAACCTTTGGTCACTCCAGCTCTGCTTTGGTGGGTTGTCCACCAACTTACCCCTACATCCATTTGTATCCACCTTGATTTTCAGTCACTTCAGCTTTGACATGGTTATCTAGATCCCTACCTTCACCTTGTTGGCCTTGGCTCAGTAGATCTCCATCTCCATTTTGGGCTACACCACTATGAGCTCCATACATGCTGGCTAGGCATCTGATGTTGGCAGTTCCATTTCGACTATGGCTTCTGCCACTGGTGACTCCACCATAGAGCACCATTTTGGCTCAGCGGAGCAAGTCCTCACCTTGATCCTCCCGGTCATCACTTTCTTCATGCTTCTCTCAAAGCCCCCTTCCTACTCCTCATCCTCAAACCCCCCTACTACCATGTGTCTGACATGTTTTGTGTTCCCTTTTTTCTTTTTCCCACTATTCATCATTTATCACATATATTCCTTGTCAGTTCATTTGCCCCTTTTATATTTAGTGCCTTTGTTTCTTCAGTTCCTTGTCTGGTCTTGTTTCAGTTTGTGTAATATGTGTCATTCTGCTAAGTGTTTGGATTACCTGTTTGTCTTATATTAGACTTATACAGTTTTATATAAACTTTTTGTGCATTAATCATCACAATTGTGTTTCTTTTTCTGCTGTCTTGAGAAGTTAACTGATACTGTTGATGTGTACTTACTCGTAATTCACCCGGACAAGTGAGAATTTGGATGAAAAAAATTGCTTTTTATTATTGAATAATATTAATATCACAAAAGTGAAATCTCTGCATGGTGAAATTAGAGACAGACCCAATAAAATACATCTGGGCCGTAATTTATCATGATTATTTGTTTGGAAGACGTGATCTCTTTTGAGAGAAACGTATCCTCTCCCTGTGTCAGCTTCTTGGATTTTGAACTCAAAATCATTTTAGACTCTTTGCCTCTCATCATCGCTCTTACTAAAGCTGAAGTGTGAAAATGAAAGGACTTGCCCATACACACATACAAATATAGACAGATAGCGGGCGAAATAGAAAACCTACCCTTTATGTGATTTTCCTCTTTTTAGTGCCACCCCTAATATTAGCTCAGTCACAAACACTTTGGGTCTCGCTATGTTTAATTTTAGCTGTCATTTTCTCCACACACACGCGCACGCCACGTATCGTGATGTATTAGGAGTCCATGCGTATCTGATAGCTCCGGCTGTCTGGCAGATTGCCCACCTCAGCTTCCACTATCTGTGACCGAGTGAAGCTACTCGAGCTGCCGATAACAGAGAGAAAATAGACAGAGGGAGCCTCACCAAGACCAAGAGAAGCTGGAGGAAGTGGTTTAGAGGGGAAAGCCGGTGCAGTTTGGGAGATAAACGGTCCAGTGAAGCGTGGGGAGGTGGCGATGGCCGGGGTTAGATCTATAAGCCATACGCATCCACAAACCGACTCAACGGATCATGCATCCGAGCACTCGCTTCATGCATTTGTGTGTATGTGTGTGTGTGGGTGCGAAAACTGAAAAGGCAACCAATTCCCCCTTGTGCTTCCAAAAGATCTTCACAAACTCGAAACTCTAGTTTACATACAATCTAGGATATTCAAATAAGTTCCTAAAAACAATCGCTTTGATGTTTGGAAATGTCTGCCTACACTTTTGCACTTCTGCCGTCTCTGATAGCTGTGTACGAAAGTTTTCAAACGCACTCTTGAAGTTCAGTGAGGGGAAACAAGGAAAATGCGGGACTGAGTTTGATTCCAGCTGAGTTGGAAAAAGTAGGGAGAGGGGGGTTAAAATGGGAGGACGGGGTGTATAATTCTGTTCTGAATGCACAACTTTTTACACAGTTAGAAAAGGTTTATATTTAAAATAAAATATGTTCTTTTGAAAGAATCCTGAAAAAAGGATAATGACATAAAGATGTTTATTTGACTACTACTACTACTACTACTACTACTACTACTACTACTACTACTACTACTACTACTACTACTACTACTACTAATAATAATAATAATAATAATAATAATAATAATAATAATAATATTATTATTATTATTATTATTATTATTATTATTATTATTAATGTTATTATTATAACGTATAATAATAATAATCATCATATAAAGTTTAACAACAGCAGCAAACAAATATGAGATGAATTCATTTTAGCAGAACTGTAGAGAAAAATAAATAAACAAGCAATAAGAAAGGTAAAGATTTTACTTGTTTTTATTAATCAGCATAAATTAATAACAATATTAAAACCTACTCAAAATCTGGAGACTTAGACGACCATCTACCGTTTTCTCAGAGGATGGCAAGCTGACAAAAGATTGCTTTAACTTTGATACAAGTTTCATTTTTGGGGAAATTAAAAAAGCACTGGATTGTTTATGTGTTCTGTGTTTATCTGAGATAATTAGTCTACCAAAATGTGTATACTCCATAAAAAGTATGAAGCTGAATGGTCAGTTCTTGCCATGTGACTCGCGGTTATAGGTGCTGCGCTCGCAGTATTCTGAAAAGTTAGGATGTTTTCAACTGGGTGCACCTGGAAGGCACGATATATGTGAGCACATGTGTGCAGAAAAGACGCAATATGTGAACAAGGCTGCCATCATTTGCTATCTCCAGCAATTGCTCTTCTTGCACAAACATGCTGGATTTACCTGATTAATTGACAAATAGGTTGCGGGTCCATTCCTTGGCAGTTCGTGGGTCCTTCGCTTTGCCTTTTCCCTTTCGCAAACAAACGTTCCAAAGACGTTTGTTTCTTACTCATTATGCTAGCTTGTGAGTTACACTTTGGCGCTTAAGTGACTGAGATGTAGCCAAGATAAATGTCAATATAAAAAATAAAAGATTTTTTTAAACAAATAAAATATAGTTCAGACTAAGATAATAATAAAAAAATGGAAATAATTAAAGATTTCTTGTGCAGCCCGGTACTAATTGATCCACAGCCAAGTACCGGTCTGCAACCCAGAGGTTGGGGATCACTGTTAAATACACATACAATTTATCCAAAATATCCAAATCCAGTATATTATACAAAAATTGTAACATTTTATTTTAAATACTGTGAGGTATGATGTTTACTAGTTTAACCAGAGCTGCTAAAATATAGGTTCAGCATTAACCATTATTGGTTAAAATATTTCTGCATCCATAGTAATATATGACAAGCACTTTAACAAGAAATAAATATATATTGCTGTCTTTCGCACTTTCTCTTTTTTTCTTCTTCTTTTCGTCAGGCTTTCAGACTTTGACAGGATTTGATGCCCACACAGCAAACATGGCCACTCAGCGCTACTCAAATCCAGCAGGAGAGCACTTGTCCATTTTCCTCATTCCCCCCACCCTTTTTCTCCCTCCTGTTGTGCCTGGATGGTGGCTGTGTGGTCGAGAAACCTCTTAAATGTCCTCCATGTCTTTAATGGCTTGGTGTGTTAGGATGAAGGTCAGTAAACCAGCAGAGAGAAGCTGAATTGAACCCAGAAAAGTGAAAGCCATGTTGGGGAATTGTTTCTAGACTGGTCCCTTGAGTACCTGGAAAAGTGGCAGTTAATGAACATGCTGTGTTAATGTCAGATCGGTGTGTGCATGTATCAATCCTGCGTCCCAAACCATGTTTCTTTGTTATATCTGCTGTATTTGTGTCTTTAGGTTTTACATAACACGAAACACTACTCTTATTCTGGGGACAATGGCAAAGATTTCCATTGGTAATTGATTTTGTTTTATTGCTGTATAAGAAAAATAAGTGAGTTATAAAATATATATTTTTTCTCAAACAGTCATTAGGAATATGTCTGGCTGTACTCCAAAAACAATTCCGAAAAGTTTTAGAGACTGCACTGTCAAAATGATTCATGTTTACATCGAACAAAACTAAAATACTCAACAAATTCTGATTAATATTCTGATTAATTTCAGTTTTTTTTTCTTTTCTATTCATCAAATGATTATGAGAAATGATTAGTTTGATTTCTACAAATATATTAATCAGCAGTTGTTTACAACATTGATAGCTGGGAGTTTTTCTTGAGCAGCATATCAGCATGTTATTATGATTTCTAAAGGATATGACACAAAAAAATCAGCTCTAAATCGCAATTAAAAAAACTACATTTTCAAATACATTGAAAAATAATAGAAAGTTAAAGAATTATTTTAATCATATTTAGAAATTTTACTGTTTATTATAATTTTTTATTAAATTTTGATTTTCTGAGCAGATTGTATGCAAAACATTTAATGCAGAAAGTACACTCATATGTATTCAGCTATATGGTTGATCTATCTATCTATCTATCTATCTATCTATCTATCTATCTGTCTGTCTGTCTGTCTGTCTGTCTGTCTGTCTGTCTGTCTGTCTGTCTATATATATGCAAAAAACTCTAAATCCATCAGACCTCTCTTTTTGTAAAGGAGCATTTTTTATCAGGCTCCTCTGATTGAGTTTAGAAGTTTCATTTTATAGTTAATAATAAGGTTTATATTAGTAAATATATGTGTGTATATATATATATATATATATAATTTTTTTTTTGTCACTTTTCATGTCATGTCACTTTACACACTTATTTGGTTTTTAGCAAGGTCGATTTTCTTTTACGTCAAAACTAAAAAATCACTGAAGATGCAGTTAGAAATTATTTTACCAAACATAAAACACATTACACAAACCATTTGAAATTAAAAATACATAAATACTGTATGTCAAGTGGTGATTCATTCCGCTGTGGTAAACCCTGATAAACCAGGGACAAAGCAAAAGGAAAAATAATGAATGAAATCTGACAAGTAGGTGCATTAATCAATAACATTAAAATGGACATTAATTAAATCTTAGCAATCTGTTGTCATTTCTGATATTTGAGATTAATATTTAATGTAAGTAGAGCAATGTAAACCTTGTAAACTAAGCTTGATTCAAATAATGTAGTGTAAAAACATTGTGAGACATCAATATCTGTGCATTGTCCATTAATAAAAAAGTAATGTAATTTATTGAAGTAATATAAATAACGCATAGTTTTACAATATATCTTTTAAAAAATAGCTCACACTAGCAAATACAACACAAAGTAGACCTACTGGGCAAAAAGGGGATGTCTCTCAAACACTTTTAGAAACTTCACCATACTCAAGATCTTGGTCTCTTTTTCGTCTCTTGTTTATCCTCATAGCATCCATGTGGGATCAAAGAATGGAATTTTAACTTCGTCTTTCGTGAAACCGAGTTGCCTTTAATGTATAGTAAAATAGACTTATTCAAAGTAGTGTCACTGAGCAAAGGCACATTATAAATGCATGCTACACTTTCGACTGTACAGTGTGTTTTCTTTTTCCTACAATGCAGTTTTGAGGTAAGGGACGTTTTCACTTGCCATTCACTGACAGTCGGACAGGCTCATCCAGTTCATCAAACTCCATCTTTTAAAATTTAAATCAAAAGCGGATTAAAACAGTCTCCTCATTAAAGCCGGCGCATCAGCGCGCTGCTACATAGAAAACATATGATTCGATTTGCGCCTTCTGATTGGTTCTCAGGAGATAGCGGCTTTTGCTGCCAAAGCAAATGCCTTTTAGCAGCTATTGTCAACAAACTGTTATTTCTGAATGAGCTGACACTGCGATTTAGATGATTTGAAGCAAAACTATTTGTTGAACATGTAGTACGTGCCTAAAGCATTTGCTCAATGGGATTAGCTTATTT
This sequence comes from Danio tinwini, assembly GCA_903798205.1. NCBI lineage: Eukaryota > Metazoa > Chordata > Actinopteri > Cypriniformes > Danionidae > Danio > Danio tinwini. Next base: position 17,131,592 of record CAIGQZ010000320.1, on the reverse strand, counting down.
TTGGCGAAAGTGGCGTTTAGCGGCTTTTGCATCTGAACTCTTT
>CAIGQZ010000320.1:17110394-17121549 GCA_903798205.1 Danio tinwini | reverse complement strand
TATATAATTTTTTTTATCATGAAGTGTGAAGTGTCATAACTATTTCACAAAATTGCAATATTTATTTATTTATTTATTTATTTATTTATTTATTTATTTATTTATGTTACCAGCCAATGTGTAGTGCAAAGGTGGAAGACAAGCTAAGGATCCAAATGCAGAATTTACTATATAATTATTAAACAAACCAGAACAAAACAAAACTAGAACAAACTAAGGAACACACGGCCTGTCAGGGTTCTGCCATTCTGGTCTTGTAAACCCTTGTTTTAATGGCAGAGTCCAGACATTAGTTCTGTCTTGTCCTGTATGTTGTGCTCGGCTTGAGTTTTCTTGGGTCGGGCACTCCTTGTCTGTTATTGTGTGTCTCCGCTTGATGTGGACATGCAAGGTCTGTGTGTGCTTGGGATGCATGCTCTTGTACTCGTGTTTGTGTTTTGTACTGTCGGCATCATTTTCAGCATCTCAGTCTGGTTGGTTTTGGTTTCAGTTGGCGCTGAGATGAAACATGCGTGTTGTATATGTGTGAGCGTACGGTAAGGTGTTTTCATTTATCGTGTGCTCGTGTCTTGCGTCTGTTTATGTTTGTGTTGTCTAAGCACGTGGCTCTGTGTTTACATTATGGTCGCTTGCTTCAGTATTGTGCTTTAGTGTTGTCTTGTGAACGGATAATAAGCTTCATTACTGGCTGTGTGTTCTTGTCCCGTTTTACTTGAGCACATGGCTTGTGGTGTTTTCTTGTGTTGTGTGCTCTCCCGTCTATTGTCTAGTCCCACCCTCCTTGTTAACACATTATAGTTTATTATGTTCCTCTGTTTGCATGGTAATTATTTCCATATATGTCCATTATATTCTCCTCATGTCCGCTGTCCTGTGCCAGTTGCCGTCGTCGTTTCCTGCCTTGTCCTGTCCTCCAGCCCTGAACCCTGCCAGCCTGCCTAGTCTAGTTTGTTTTTGATTGTTTATAAGTTTTATTAATGTTTTCCCCCCTCAAGGTAGTTTATTTTGTAGTTTATTTTATTTTTATCATTAATAAATACCCATTTTTCCTTATACTTGAGTCCTCGCTCCTTTTCCCTTCTATGAAACCTGACACGGCCACCATGGGAGTAACGAAAATACAACTGACAACGAGAGGGGGAAACAAACTGAGATATATATAGTCCTAGTCATCAGTGGGCATGAACCGCAGCTGTGTGTGTGTGATCACGGACTAACAAGAACCGGTGTGTGTGAGTGGTGCATGACAATATATGTAGTCCATGTGATGGCGGACTTGTAGTTCATTAGCGATCCACAATAATTGGATCACTGATAATCATAACAAATTAATTAATTCATTTATTTATTTACACTCATTTACATTTTACTTATTTATTGTATTAGTTTTTTGGAAAATGATATTTCTGTCACTCTGCTGTTTTCTTGTCATTGGTCCTTGGTAATTCATAAAATGGCACAAAATGTCTGGTACTTTTAAAATACAAAGAATAATTATATCAACAACTTTACAACAACAACAACAATAATAATAATAATGATAATAATGATATTAATAATAATAATAATAATAATAATAATTATTATTATTATTATTATTATTATTATTATTATTATTATTATTATTATTATTATTATTAGTCATAGGCATCCTTCTGTCTATAGAGACAATGAAATTGCACTTTTATTATTATTATTTTTATCTTTATTTTATTATTACTTTTTTTAATAAAACATACAGGTAAAACACATTTAATACTCCTGTATTTTGATATATTGTGGTCTAATGGAGCGAAGTCCCAGTCTGTGCAAAACAAATTAACATTATTCAAATATTAATCAAATAATCTGAAACAAAAAGTCTCTTATATTTTGTACAGTCATAGGGGTTAGCACATTTTCAGTTCAATTATATATGGTTAGAACACATGACACAAAGTAGAGTTATATTGTGATGATATTTATATGATTTTAATAAGGAACTATTTTGGGCCTATATCATATTCCTGGCATTTCAGACCAATCACTTTAACAATTAAAATAGGGCCCTTAGTGTTGGATTTTTTTTTTTTTTTTTTTTTTTGTGCTGGAAAGCTTGTACTACTGTTCAGGATTAGCTATTAATTAGCCCTTTCTACTTAGACTTTTACAATTACTGCTTAACATACACGTACACTTGATTGTGTGCACTGGAAACACTCCCATAGTCTTAATTACAGCACTGAATACATTGCTGCAACTATAGAGAGCATACACACACACACGCGCGCACACACACACAGCATTTGCCATGAAACCTGACAGAATTAATTGGTGGTTGTCACGTATAGTGGCATCTTCATTAGTTTCTTGGAGCTCAAGCCATTGTGTATGTCATACACACACACACACACATACACACACACACACATGCAGACTACCGGAAGGTAGAATTAGGAAATATGCTTGTTAAATTAATGTTAAGCATGGCATGTTAAGTTATTTTCAAATGAATCACACAATTAACTAAAGAAGTAAACTTCTATTACCAACGAAATCTCACGTCAATTCGTAACTTTTTGATTTAGCGTCTAATTTGTGTGAATTTGTATAATCTAATTCGTACCATTTAGTTTGATTTGCTCATCACCCAATGACGGTTGGGTTTAGGGGCGGGGGTGGGTGCCACGCCTCTTTTTTAAAATCGTACAATTTCGTATGACTCAACTCGTACGAATTCATACGAATTAGCCACTAAACTGACAAAACGTAAAATACTTACGTTTCCTCATGGGATCAGGCTGTCTATTACACATTTATTGCACTCTTTTAAAAGTATAACCACATTTTACATATCATTTGTGGTCATTAGGATGTGACAATAGTGATAATAATATAGTTATTACTAAAAAAAAGTAGTGTAGCAGAGCTTTTATTATGCTACAGCTTTGTGTTCTTCCTTATTTGATCAGGTGGTGAAAAAGCAGCACTGTTTTGTCATTCTAACAAATGCAGTCTTATTAAACACTCATCATTTTAAAGTGTCGTGTGCATTTATGGATTCTATAAAACCAAATAAAAAATTGTACGTCATTACAAGCATGACAACCCTGAAAACGGTCTGATTTGAACATTTGTTAAAAGTTTAATTTAAGGTAACATAGTTAAACGTTTTATGCGTATATTATAGAAGTTACAATGAATCATGCAAAGTTACATATAACTAAACCTAACCCATATTTTAAACCTAACCATATAGAAAGTACATGTAATTCAGGGGTGTCAAACTCAGTTCCTGGAGGGCCATAACCCTTCATAGTTTAGTTGCAACCTTGCTTAAACACACTTATGCCACAGTCACACTAGAGTTTGCGCTTGCGAAATTCAGTCGTATGACGCTGCGAAAAGTGGTGGGATTAAACAAGATGATTAGACAATCCATATGATCTATATTTAAAATTATTGTACAGAGAGGTCATGTTTTGATCTTCAATTGGTCTCACGCAGTCACGTGATGCAATTTTGCAGGTCAGAGTTCACCAAGCTTGAACTTTGCAAAGCAGCAAACTACGAAACTTGTTGCACAAGCTTACGTTTCCGGTTTGCCGCATACGTATAAATGGAAGTCTATGGGGAGAAAAGTGCAGTGTGACTGCGGCTTTAACTGTAGGTTTTAAACAAGATTGAAGGACTTTATTAGTTGGATCAGGTGTGTTTAATTAGGGTTGGAACTAAACTGTGCAGAGTTCCGACCCTTTTGAGTTAGACTCAAAATTAATTCATATTAATCAGTAGTTAAATGAATAGTTAAACTGTAACTATATAACAATAAATTCCATTGTAAACAAACATTCTTCGTTTGGGATAATGTAAGTATATAATCAGCATGATACTTTATATGACATGTTTTTTTGGATATTTTAATCAAAACATTCTAACATGTTGTGCTTTTAACTAAATGTATCGCAGTATAGCAGATTACACAAAAACGTTCAAATGAGACGCATACAAAATCCATGTGAATTTGTACAATACTACACTGCAACAAATTCTTTTCTTACTTAAATTGTTTGTCTTGTTTAATATCCAAATATAAAAAAAATTATCTAGAAGTATTTTCTAGACACGTAAAAACGTACTGTCTTGTTTTAAGAAATAATATGCTAAAATTAAATGAGTTTTTCCTTTAAACAAGCAACATAATCTGCCAATGGGGTAAGCAAAATAATCTAGTTTATATGGTAGCCGAGAGAGCTTAACATGCTGCAATTTAAGAAAACACATGCAATTACAAAGAAACACCAGCAAATTAAGAAACAATCTTTATTGGTTTGACAGCAAAGGTTTTGCAAAAATCCTCACAACAACAAAAAAAAAAAATGCTGCATTTTCTCATAACGCAAACAAACTAAGAAAATGCCTGCAATTTCTCACAACACTTACAAATAGAATGGAAATGTTTCAAGGAGACCCTAAAAATTGATGGACCCAGCTATTTAGGTTATGGTTATTTATGCTAAAAAATACAATAGACAAGGTAATCAGTATGTTAAAAAAAAATAAGTAAATAACTCACATTTCAAAGATCACCTACAACTTCACTTAGCACTAGTCACTGCAAAATAAACATTTCGCAGCAATGTCCGTCACGTTTTGGAAACATTTCCGTTTGGAAACATATACGTTTTTCACACACACAAAATTGTATTTTTTTTTTTGCTCTATCTTGAGATTTCATTGGGACAATTTAATTTTTTAAGTTTAATCAACATAAATTTGTTAAAAGTGTTAAGTTAGCTTAATCAATTTGTCTTGGGAGAACATGAATGAATTTTGTGGAACCCTGCATTTTTTACAGTGCAAGTGCTGTGAAAAAATCCAAGCATTTTCATAATTTGTTTCCGTTGTGGGTAAATGCGTCACATTTTTATGTGTATTCATTGTGAGGATTTGTAGCACGGATGAAGATCTTTTCTTAATTTGCTGGTCTTTTTTGTAATAGCATGTGTTTTCTTAAATTGCAGCATGTTAAGCTTTCTCAGCCACTGTAAGTTTTTTTTTTTGACATAATATTGTTTTGCTTACCCCACTGGCAGGTTATTTTGCTTGATTTAGGGAAAATCTAACTTAATTTTGACAAATTATTTCTTAAAACAAGACAATATGTTTTGCTTATCTAGAAAAAGATTTTATATATATAAACTGTAAGTCATTTTTTGCAGCGTATGCCAAAAACTACAATCGTCAAAGACAGCCATGATATTGGAAAGATTGAAATATGTATTTAGTGATTTATTAATTGTCAAACAAGAACTTATTATTTCTCTATTTATTGTAACTGTATGAAAATAAGTTACTTTTCAAGTTCTCTTTTTTTTTGGATTCCACATTAGAAAGGAAGTTATAGAGATTCGCAATTGACTTGAGGGACATTGTGATGATTAATACAAATTTTACAAGCCATTCCTCAGCTCTCCGATCAGAGTGTAGAAATTTGGCTCTAGGGGTGCAATAAACCTCATTTATAAACTATCAAATTACTGCAATTTTCCTGTTTGTTTTTTAAGAGCCGCGCGCATCTCTGTGTGACACACATCCCAATGCGTGCAATGTACCGGTGTGTGAGGAGAAGTGCATTAGACCGATATTAACCTCAGAGGTGAGGAGAGGATGTCATGATGAGAATCGCCCACAGTGCTCAAACTCTTTTTAATTAAATCCTGAACCGTGGAGCACATTTAGATGTGTGTGTGTGTGTGTGGCTGTCGGTGCCAGGCTTGACTAATGAGTCGTCCTGTTGGTATCCTGGTCACATTGCATCGTCCCGATGACACCGGTGTGCCGAGCGGAAGAAGAAGTAGACGAGGAGACTTAAATGAGATTTTCCTCAGAGATCCAAACAGGGGCCAGCAGGGGCCTCGATCCCGCCGGTCAGAGAGAATGATGCTAGCCGTCAGTCCTACTGTCAGGAGTAGTGGAAGAGAACGTGAAGAGTCTCTTAAAGGTGAACAGGAAATAGACTGAGAGACAACACATAAATGTGGAGGGATAGAGTCTTTACTTATCTTCCTTTTTTACTGCATTTCAAATTATAGGTTGCTCTTCTAGTTCATAAACTGTCTATTCAAAAGAACTGAAAAAGAAGCAAAAAACAAACAAGATAATGACTGTTGTTCTTCAGGTGAACACTTAATTCATGCAAGCTACTCCACTCAAAAACAAATGTTTAAGTAATCTTCAATCAAAATCTCACCATTTGAGTCCACATTTAAAGTGGCGGTTCTTCTATGTTGACGTCAATTTGACGGGTTTAGCCACAGTTTTCTTAAAAGTGTCTCTCTTATCGTAATTATTATTATTATTATTATTATTTTTATTTTATTTTTTTACAAAGCAATGATGTTCAGAGATACAATCGTACAAAGGCAGAGTCTTTATTTCTCAACCCTGTGGGGTACCACTTGGGCTTGCTGTTTTGGATGTCATTCTCTTGTCACATGTCAAAGAAGGTCTGTCAAAGTCACATGTCCAGAACACGCCTACCAACTGCATAATCACTATTGACCAATTGTATCTCAAAGGTGTTTAGGAACCAAAACAAACTCAATAGAAACTTAATTTTGGCCTGATTTTGTTCAAAATGACATAATTTTTGTTAGTTCTTTGATTTCGTGTGATGTATATCGAAGCATTTATAGGACTAGTGGATGGCTCGAGAAGTGTATAAACGGTGGTCGGTGCCAGCTCTAAGTGGATAAGACTTAAGCTCCAAGTGGCCTGTTCAAACCTCCTGGAGTTTTCATTTATTTAATATATATTGTACATGACACAGAGTCCAACCTGTTGTGTTTTATGAATGCCTACACATATCCCAACCCTAAACCCAATCTCAAAAGTGACCTGTTGAATTTTACTAACGTCTACACTTACCCCAACCCTAAACCCAACCTCACTGTGACCTGTTGGATTTTATTAACGTTTACACCTACACCTACCCTAAATAAGTTCCTCCCCCTTGAATGTCTCGGGGCCGCAGCGATACCTACTTGAATAGCTCTGTCTTTCCAATGAAGGACTCCAGTGGCGAAAAAGTTATTGAAAAATATATATATTTTAATAATCTTCAATCAAAGTCTGACCATTCCACATTTGGTGGTTCTTCTCTGTTGACGTTAGTTCAGTGTGACAGCTTCAGCCACAATAATTTTAACTGAGCCTCTCTTATCGTTATTTTTCTACAAGGAAATGATGTGCAAAAATAAAGCCCCACCCTCATTCATGCACGAGCAGAGTTATTAATACTGAACCCTGTGGTGTACCACGTGGTCTTGCTGTTTTGCATCTCGTTTATTACATACAAATTAATCACACTTCAAAGAAGGCGGAGTTCCAGAACATGCCTACCGACTGCATAATCGTCATGGACCAATTGTAGCTTAAATATGTTTAGGAGCCAAAACGAACTTGCCCAAAACGTTTGCTGTTTAGTTGTTTTAAACTTCTGAAAAATATTCAATACAAACGTAATTTTGGCCTGATTTTATTTAAAATTATGTAAGTTGTACTTTGATTTCGTGTGATGCATATTGAAGAATTTAAAGAACTAGTGGATGGCTCGAGAAGGGTATAAATAAAGGTTAGCTCCACCTCCAAGTGAGTGGGACTCTAAATGGGCTGTACAAACCTCCTGGAGTTTTCATTTATTTAATATATTGTACATGACAGGTTGAGTGCCATATTTGTGTTTTATGAATGTCTGCACCTACCACAACCCTAAACTCAACCTTACATTAACCTGTTAAATTTTATTAATGTTTACACATTAACCTGTTGGATTTTATTATTGTCTAAACCTATCCCAACCCTAAACCCAGCCTCGCAGTAACCTGATGAGTTTCATTATTATCTACTACACCTACCCTAAACCCAGGCTACTTGTGGCGTACATTTTTCCTGAATGTCTCTGGGCCACAGCAATACCTACTTTCAACGATGGTTTCTCTAGTGCATTGTATTTCAGCTGAAAAGGCTTTCACACTCTCTATGCACAGCCTATTGTGGCACTGAAATTAAAAGCTAGCCTGGTTTTGTCTATCCATTTTGTTTAGGCTAACTCATTAGCAGCTTGCACAGTGTTATTTGCTTGGTAACAGACCTGAAAGTGAAACTTGATGATGCAATTTAAGATAAGATATGATTTTGTAAGAAATGATTTGAATGCTAAATCAAGTTAAAATTTACACCTTTAATATGAATTTGTCAAAAAATCCTAATTTAAAAGCATATCTTATGTTATGACGTAAAATATGAAACTTTCTGTAATATGCCCCCAGGCATTTAAAGTTAATGGACAACTTCAGGATTAGAGTTAGCCACAAAGAAGTTGTGCGAACAATAATGTCTATGTATGTGCATATGTATATATGTTGCTTACAGTTGAAATATTTAAATGTGACTGTGATTATTATGATTAGCTGGTGAGCTTTAATGCATAGTTGTTGTCAAAGTATTGTGTTTTGTCCAAGTATCACTGATTAATAGTTCTCTGGAACATTATCCATGAATAATGACTTGAATTTTGATATGTTCTTTACATAAATCTTGATAATACGACTTACATTCTGGGTCTTTTTCCTTTACATGTATTATATACAGCTGCAGAAAGTCTGGAATTTAAAAGTCATGTCATTTGGGCCACTTTTTAGGTAATTTTGCATCCTGCCAGAAGCTTTAAGCTTCAGTCCCCATTCATTGTAATTGCATGAAAAATAAGGATCTGTACAAAATTGCTCAAGTTGTTCAAAAGTAATGCAGGTTTGAAACAAGCTAAAAGCATCCATATCTTGATAGAATATTAATTTTTGAGAGAACTGTTCTCAGAAATTATGCACTGCAAGTCTTCAGTTTTCTTGTGCTGAGACCGGAATCAATATGTTAATAAATAACTAATTATTGTTATTTACTTAAAGGTAGTTCTTTCACATATTGATTTTACATATTGATAGCTTGAATGTAAATATCCTTATTGATGTTGTGCATATTCATCTGGGAGTGAGTGTTGAGTTTAATATACAGCTTGCACTTTTCAAGGTTTATTTAAGGATTTGGTGAGAAGTACCACTTGTGTTCGTTATTGAGCTTGGGATTAGCAAAGGCACTATTTCCAGCTTCATTTCGAAATCAAACTAAATGGAGCCAATGAGTATTTAATTTCACTGCTGTAAAATGTCTTGAAATTGAAGTGGAGGTTTCTGAAACAGGTTTTGGCCAACCCAGGCTCTGTACCCCTGATTTCTGGATATAGCGAAATACGTCCCATGAGTTTTGTTTTTTTTTTCTTGCAGTTTTTATTTTTGCAAATCTGCCAGAGGCCCACTGTGTATGCTTTTTTAGATCTTACATTTCTGATCGATACCCCCACCCATCACCTGCCTTAACCCAACCAACAGCGTTTTCAAAAGCAATCCGGAAAAAGAAAAGGCCCTGTGACCTCCTGATTTTTACCACGTTTTCAGATCTTACCACATTTTCATGCTGTTATTTACTTGTTTATTTTATTTTATTTGCCTTTTGTTTTTGGTTTATTTGCTTTCTGGAACCGTTCTTCACCTGACTTGAGCCTCGTTGCTGTCATCAAATCTGCTCTGAGTCTCAAGTCCTTTGACGTACGTGGCAAGCCACTAAGTAAACTAATAACAGTGGAAAATCTTTCAACACAGACTTAAGCGGTTGGCTGGTATCGCAAAAAGACGTGACGTTTGTTTTAAAGATGAAATGCAGCCATACGTACCATTTTCAAAACGTTCGTTTTTTCCAGAAATGTGCACGGGGCTACGCACTCACAATAAATGTGTTGGTTTTGGCACATACGGTCCTGAACGTCACTAAATAAAAATTTGGATTCACATCTGTTTGGTGTAATCATGTGGTTGGATCACAGTACATAAAAAAGTAATTCTTAAAATTGACATAATAATACATTTACATAAAATTGAAATATAAATAAGCATTTTTATGAATTGTTTGGGTTCTATTATAAGCCACAGTGTGGCTGACACACATTTAGTGTCCAAACAAAATACATACTACATTATAAATATTGATTTGAATGATTTTTTTTTCTTTTAAAGCTGTACCGTCAGAAGCCATACACTGTGTAATAAATGCGATTTGAAGATGTCATTGCCAGCTGAATACAAAATCATCAAAATATTAATAACACAGTTTCAGTTTTGATATTTGTAAGTCTGTATTGTTCCACATACAGTATATAAATAATATATGGAGAGACAACAAACCAGTCGTAAGTGGACTTGAGATTTATACATCACATGAAAGCTGCTTAAATAAGCGTTCCATTTATATAGACGTTGTGAGAATAAAACAATATTTGGTTGAAACATCTATTTGAGAATATGTATAACCTAAGTATTTAAAAAAAATCTAAATACTGAGAAAATTGTCTTTGTAGTTGTCTAAATGAAATGTTCAAAAATGCAGATTACAAATCACAAATTGACTTTTGATACATTTACAGTAGGATGTTTACAAAATGTCTTCATAAAGCATGATCTTTACTTAATATTCCAATGATTTTTTTTGACTATTGATAAATATATATTGATATTTATTTTGAAAAAAAATTTATATATATATATATATATATATATATATATATATAAATGTATGCATATATGCATACACAAAAGTATACTTTTGACCTATTTCCAAAAATATAACCTACATAAGACAGATTTTGTAGTCTAGGGTCACAAATGGCCATATGTAAGGTAAATGTATATTGGGTTAAACCATACATTCGTATTTGTACACACCCACTAACAGGGTACCTGAAGAGGACATTTTTCATGGTGTGTGTGTGTGTGTGTGTGTGTGTGTGTGTGTGTGTGTGTGTGTGTGTGTGTGTGTGTGTGTGTGTGTGTGTGCGCGCACCAGCATTCATAGCAAGCATTGATTTTTCTAGCCCTAGATTCTTAAAGATGAATTCACCTGACTGAGCAGCAGATCGGATCAAATCTTAAAATCTCTCAGACAATCACTGCTCTCCTCCCCTCAGGATAGAGGGATGAGATGGGCAACAAGGTGGATTATTGGGGGAAGGGAGAGATAGAGGCAGTCGAAATGATGAGGGAGTTTCACCCTGCTCATTGCATTT
>CAIGQZ010000320.1:17097471-17109994 GCA_903798205.1 Danio tinwini | reverse complement strand
TTCCTTCCTTCCTTCCTTCCTTCCTTCCTTCCTTCCTTCCTTCCTTCTTTCTTTCTTTCTTCTGTCTGTCCGTCCGTCCATCCGTATATCCATCCATCCAGCACATTTTCATACATCTGTCATAACAGTTGCCTCTCAGTCTAATGTAAATAATCCAATGCAGATTGTCTTTTGCCATTTTTCTAATCAATTCATTTTTATTTCTTTAACACTTTCATAATATAGATTGTGTCACAGCACAATAGTACAAACTGCAAATTCTAGTTGATAAAAACTGCAAAAACGTGTCACTTGCTCAAAATCGATAGCTCATTCTTCAAAAGCAAGTATTCATGTCAGTGTCATCAAAATAAAAAGTCATGCCACCACTGTTTATGAACAAGATAGTCAAATGGCTTTGTCATGTTTTCATTATGACACTTTACTCTGTACATTTCTTTCCAATGCAAAAAAGTTCGATTTTGGTGACACGTCCTGAAAATGCTCAAGACAGCACTATATACTATTTGCACAGCTATTGAAAACTACAGTAAAGTTAGACATAACAGCATTTAGTGAGGTATCTGAGTACAAGACACCGAATATGAATGTTTCACATTTTTACTGCATTTGCTCTTTGCAATTCTAATACACACTTATTTACAACAAACATAAACTCCCTTTGGGTAGAGCTGTGCACAACTTTAAACAATATTGCAGTACATATAGGAACTGAACCTACAACATACACAGGTCTGTAAGTCATTCATGAAACTGTTCAATTTGGAAGACATTTTCAGAAAAAAAAAATATTAAAAATTTTTAAATAAAAGTGGCTTGACATACAGTATTTTGACAACTAGTTCAACATTTTGTATGTAATGACTAAAGTAATGAAATGAGGACTATTAGTTTTATATGGAATGACTATTTAGCATTCACAAGTTGATTTATTTTGACTGACATGACAAGCAAATGACATTGTCATAAAAACAGCAGAGAGTTGTATGAAAGTAATTGATGCATGTCCAAAAGCATTTGCAATTTGTTGGAAGGAATGAGAAACTGCTACTATGATGTGCACAAATGACTAATTGTTTTGAGAAATGCATTAACTGTTGTGCAAATGTAAATAGTGTTGTGAGAAATGCACCAAAGCCACTGAGAAAAATTGTAATATACATGAAGGAAAAAAGACAAAATATTAAAATGTATGCAACATATTTATTTATTTATTTATTTATTTATTTATTTATTTATTTATTGTCTACCAGATCTATGCAGATATTTGTCTGTCACTGGGGTCTTTGCAAGAATCAGGCTTGTGTTTTTGACTCCACAACAATCACCACAACAATCTGATCTGGATACAGATCGCGTCCAATATTATGTGAACTTTGGAATAGCGTGTCTGTAGATTTCATTTTCAATACATATATTTTTAAAGATATATTTTTTTATGCTGCATATATCTCCAAATATAGTCATAAATCTCCATTCAACAGCTCTTACATGCACCTAACTACAATTTTATGTTCAAACCACTTATTTAAAATCAGCTGAACCAACATAACAACTTTTTTATGTTCAATTAACTTAAATTTGTTAAGGTAATTAATTTGTGTTGGGACAACTTGGATGAATTGTGTGGGACTATACATATTTTACAGTGTATACATTCGTTTTTGTTTGTTTGTTTGTTTAATTTATTTTATATTTATTTTTATTTATTTTTAATTCATTAATTACTTTATTTATTATTATTTATTTATTTAGTTTTAGCTGTTTGCAGTGTATTCTGAAGTAAGGAGTCCCCAGATCCTTTTTGGAAAAAAAAATATCAGAACGACAAAAAACTAAACATAAATTTGAAACCTAGCTTCATCCAGTGTTTCAATTTTGGTATTAGAAATGTATGCAAATTAGCATGCATTTAACTAAACGATGCCTAATTTTCATATTTCAACAGCATTTTAGAAAATGTGCACTATATTCTTTACTGTTCTTGATGTGGTACATTTTTTTTTGTTTTAACCCTATTCACCTGCAATGTCTTACTTCAAACAACCACATATTTTCCCCTTCCAAATTCATCATAATGAAACTTCATTATTCAAATGTATACATATGCATAAATTCTTCCAGTTATGTGACTCATGTATATGCCTTCTTTGTTTTGTTTGAGTGATAGCCGGCATTTCTTAGAGAGACCTTCTTTACTGCCTTGAGACGCTGACAAGCAGATACATTGTGGCACTGTAGAGCAGCTTAACTCAATCTGAGTGGCCCTAAATTTATTACGGCCAACTGGAGGCCCCGGGGGAGCCAGCGCCGGCCCCTGATTGGCTGGTGAGATTATCATCTCTAATTGGATGATTATGTTACCCACAAGTCCATTCTCTCGTTACGCTGGCCGTCGCAGAACTGCCAGAGGTGATGAATATTGAGCGCCTGTCGTGGCCCCCTATCAGCCCACACACATAAACACACAACATCCACAGATCACTGTCACCTTTTTTCCACACTTCTCCACTCATATTGGGGCTTAATTGATTTTGGAACTGGCTCTGATACTTCATTTTAGCTCTCCAGTGGAAACCTGGCTGTGAAATTCTAGTCATGTGACTGTCGATTTGTGTGAAAATAGTGTTTTTGTTTATGACAATGTTATTACATTATAATATACTTGTGAAATGCACTGGTAACACTCTTTATCATATGTTAACTCTATGAATCACTTAATAAGCATTCGCAAATAGTTCATCATTTGTCAAGTATTAATTCTACATTAATAGACATTATTAAGCGGTTTATAAATACCGCTACAAATGCTGTATTATTGACTAATAATGTGCTTTATAATGGTATTTTAATACTTCAATGATTCATTTTATTTACAAACCATTTATTGGTCAGTTATTAAGATCATTCAGAAGTGATTGATTAATAAATTGTTAAAAATAACTACTACAACAAAAAATAATAATTTCACGATACACAAGTGAAACTGCATCAAATGAAATCTTATTTAAAGGGCACCTATGGTGAAAAATCTACTTTTCAAGCTGTTTGGACAGACATATGTGTATGTATGGTGTATAGACCGTCATATTGGGGTGATATAAACACACTCAGTACTACTTTTTCAATTTATCAACATAAAAAAAAGGTGGACCAATTGGAGCGGTTTTCAGACTGACCTCAATTTGACGTAGGAGTGCGGTCCCCCCACCCACCGAATTGATTGACAGCTGCGTATTAACATGTCTCCGTAGTAACGTGTATAATTATATCAACCAGACACAGGACCAGGACATGAGCAAACTAAGCAACAGTAAATAAAAGGTCTGTTCAGTTTGCTAGAATCATCAATCATCATCAAATGTGATCAAGAGTGAGTTTTACAAGTTTCAAATGTTTTAAACAGTGCATGTGTGTAATGAATTACAACGATTTACTTCAGATTTACTTCATCAACACAGCCGCGTGTCAGAACAATTATAAAAGAAGACGCTTCAATCCTGGTTTGTGGATGTTAAATCAGGTTTTTTTTGTACATTAACATAACAGATATCCATACAGCAGTGGATATTAACCTGTATCCTGTCACATTTGCGTGCAAAAACAGTGCAAAGCTAAACATGCGCAGTATGTGTGTGTGCCTGTTAGCGCTGTGTGTGTGTGTGTGTGTATTTGTGTGTGCGTGAACTTTGTAACGACATTGTGTGTGACTCATCCTTGCAACTCCACAACATGCATCAAATAATCATTGGTAAAGTTCTTACTGTAGTTTTTCCTCACAAACGTTATGTGAGATCTTATTCCTTCGTGTTTGTCTGTTGTCTGACTCAGCCAAGGGAGCCGCTGCCAGGCACGTGGAAACGGTGGGCGTGAAGGACTAGCCTTAAAGTACACAAAAAACGCTAGCTGATGCTAAATGCTACAAAATTGAAACTTATGACAGGTATAATAAAAAATCTGATGGGTGTTTTAAGATGAAACTTTACAGACACATTCTGGAGACACAAAAGACTTTGTTAAATCTGGAAAAAGTGGTAACCTAGGTGCCCTTTAAGTCAAATCAAATCTTATTTTAAAATAAAATAAGATTTTATCTGCATTCAAATTTTAATAACATTGAAATGTTTCATCAAAGTTTTATATTGTTAAATTATTATTATATTATTGATATTGTATTTTATTTAAAAACATAAATAACTAAAAACACCCATGATTCATAAACTATGGAACCTGTTAATTAACAGATCATTAGATTGTTTTCCAGTTAAAAAGCTATTTATACTAGATGTATGTATTTACCTCAATTTGGTGATTTTAAATTGTATTTTTTATTTTAAAAATCCAGTAAATGTAGTTGCTGCAATTTGTAAGTTGTCATTATGAATCTTTATTAGAGTCCAAGCTTTAATAAAAAAAAAATGTGTAAAAAAAATCTATTATTTAAGCTATTCTTCAAATTTATTTCCTCCACCATGGCTGTCAAATCAAATTTGTCCTGGCATATTCATGCTTGGCACTGTGGGACCAGTAACAAGACATGAAAATTAAATCAAACTTTGTGCAATGCGCTTTGACAAGCTTGAATGGCTGTGATGCAAAACTATGAGTAGTCAAACCTGGCATGTCACATATATGGCAAGCTACCAGTTACCATGTGTTTTGTAGTTTGAATACTTTTGTGTGTATATGTGACAGATACGTTGAAAAGCAGTGAAATAATTGGTACCTGGGAAGAGGGCTATGGCAGTGTAGGGTAAACTAATAGTTGCAATTGGGTAATCATTACCATTTTCAAAATCTATACTGTATAGTATCTGTACTGTTCATTCATCACATACATTTACACCCCTGGAACATCTCTGAAACTTAATTCTGATATGTACAATGGTCTCATGTCCTAAAATGATTAACAAATTAAATGAAATTTAAAAATTTTGTTAATTTTGTAATGATTGGCTATGGGAACGAACGTAAGGTTCCTAGTATAACTTTATTAAATGATGTTAGGGTCAGTCAGAGAAGGGTTAACAGGAACAAACAGCAACAAATAGGGTTAAACAGGCAGATGTTGGGGCAGGCAGAAAGCAATCATAATCTGAGAAAAAAACAAGGAAGACAGGGCAAAACATTAAAAAATAGGCTAGATAATGTCCAACTTGAAACAATACTGAGCAATGAATGAGTGTGTATGTGGTGTTAATGTACTTTATGTAATCAGGGATGTTGCCCTGCTGTTGTGTGAGTAAGCAAGTACAGATTGCTAAACTGTTACAGCTGTGAGACGCAAATCTTGATGGTTGGTTTAGTCTGGGTGAATGGCTGGTGAAGTTTTAATCTAGCTGGAGTGCCCTCTAGAGACTCTGGTGGGTACTCCAGGTAATAACTCATGAGTCATGACATAGCCTCCAGCTTCCAGACGCTCCTCCAACAAGAACAGTACTGGAGGGAGGCAGAGCAGAGGCACATGAGCTTCGGGCATGGGGCTGATGCAGGCCTGGAGCAAGGAGCTGTGGAGCCTATGAAGGGCCTGAAGTGTGGAGCTTTAGCAGATCTGGGGTTCTTGGTCAGCAGGCACTGGCAGGTCAGACTACCCTGGTGGATCAGGAGGTTCTGGGTCAGGAGGCATAGGCAGATCAGGAAGCTCTGGCATGTCAGCCAGCTCTGGCAGCATTAGCTCTTGTGGCATTGGCGTCCACTCTTGGAGCTCAGGAGGCAGCATCTTCAACTTTGGCAGTAACAGCTCTGGTGGGGACGGAGGCCATTATTGGAGCTCAGACAGCAGCATTGACGACTCTAGCAACAGTAGCTTTGGTGGTGATGGTGAAGACTCTTGGAGCCCAGGAAGAGTCATTGATGATTCTTGCAGCTGTTGCTCTGCTGCGGGAGCCATTCTTGCAGTTTGGTTAGTGGTGTTGGCTATTCTTGCAGCTCTGGTGGTGGCTGTGGCCATTCTTGCAGCCTGGGTGGTGACAACTTTTGATACTTCAGAACAGGAACAATGACACAACTCAGGAAAGGAAACCTTGTTGTCAAATGGATTTTGCTGTAAAAGGTGAATGGTTATATCCATGGTGGCTGCTGGAACATGTTTGGCTCATGATTCAGTAATGATTGGCCATGGCAATGGAGGAGAGGTTCCAAGTGCAGCTTTATCAGACAGGCTTAACAGGAGCAAACAGCTACAAAATAGGCAATCCACATAATAAATCCAATAAACATGCAGAGTTTGGGACAGCAGAAAACAATCAAAATCTGATAACAGTCTAAAGGCAAGGCAAGCAAGCTAGTCAAGCTAGAAAAAATGTGTGGATCTAAGGTAGGCCTGGAGGTGGAACTGATGAGCGTGGAGCTGAGGAGGGTTGGAGTGTGGAGCTGAAGTGGGCTTGGAGCATTGAGCTGAGGCGATTCTGGAGGGTGGAGCTGTAGCAGATCTGGGGCCTCTGGGTCAAGAGACACTTGCAGGTCAGACAACCCTATTAGGTGAGAAGGCTTTGGGTCAGGAGTCACTGGCAGGTCAGCCTACCACAGTGGGTCAGGAGGCACAGACAGATCAACAGACAGATCGGGCAGCTTTGGCAGGTCGGACAGCTCTGTCTGATAGGTCAGATGGCTTTGGTGGGTCAGATGACTGTAGCTCTGGTGGTGCTGACAGTGTCCAATCTAGCTGTGGTGGCAGCAGCCACTATCGGAGGTCAGGTGGCAGGATAAATAGCTTTTGCAGCTGTAGCTCTGATAGCGGCCACTCGTGGAGCTCTGACTGTAGCAACTCTGACAGTGACGGATGCTCTGGCAGCTCTGACATTGACTGAGGCTCTGTTAGTTAGTGGTGGCACCTTTGGCATCTCAGGCGGTGAAGGCCATTCTTATAGCTCAGCCAATGGCAATTTGGAATCAAAAATCATAACAGGAACCATGACAGGAAGAGACTGGTGACAGGAAGAAAGTTTGTGAGCTGGCAGAAGACCGGCGGTGACCTTTGTGTGAGCTGTTGAACTGGCTGTGGCCATTTTGTGAGATAGTGAACTGGTGACAACCATCTTGTGCATTGGAAACTGGTGGTGGCCATTGTGTGAGCTGGTAGACTGGAGGCGGTCATCTTGTTGACCGAAACCCTGGCAGCAGCTGTGAGCTGGTGGAATATCCACAAGTATTGCTAAGTACCTGTAATGTTCAGTATTCTGTCATGATGAGTGCAGACAACAGAGGTGGAGTTGTAAATGCAGTTTTATTTACATAAAAGATGGTCGTGCAGGCAAGGGCCAACAGGAGCAAACAGTGCATAAAAGGTCATCCAAATCGCATAATCCAAATGACCAGGCAAGGGTCAGGGTAGATGGCAAACAATTCAAAATCAAAAACAGAAAAGGAAGATGAACAGGGAAAACACTTGGAATTGAGAGTGGCTGAGCAATGATGTGTAAACAATGTCAATAGTCAGCAGCTGTGTGTGTGTTAGTGTCTAGATTAGTAAACTGGTTGAGCTGTGAGATGCAAAGCATAATGGGAGGTGTAGTCCGGGTAAGTAGTGTGTATAGTGGACATTTAGGTGGAGTGCTCTCAAGGGCATCTGATGAGTACTTTAGCTAATACTCAGGATAGTAAAGTGTTACCGATTTTTGTTTGTTTGTTTGTTTGTTGGTTTGTTTTAAGTAGATTTATTTATTTTTTATTGAAATTGTGCTCCATGTTATTGGCTGTCAACTCAGGTCATACATTTGTGTATTAAATGTGGTAATGTTGTACATAATAAGCAGTAACTTCCACAGACCATTTTTTTTTCTTTTTAAAGCATCAGTGTATCATTAGGAGCCATATTTGTATTTCATGGTTGTTGTTTTTTTTAAATGCCAGTAGGTGCTGACTTGCATTTTATGAATCACCATGGACCACAGCTTACAATAAAAATGTTTCTTAATGTTCTACTAAGGGGGAAAATACACTTGGATTGCCTGAAGATGTATAAATATTCTACAGAGCAACATTGATTTCTCTGTAAGACATGAAATTAACAACATTTCTTAAATTTACATTTAAAGGGATAAGTCACCTGAAAATTCAAATGTACTCACTATTTACTCTTTCCCAAGAGGTTCCAAACCTTTATAAGATTCTTCTGTTGAACACAAAAGAAGATTTTTTTTAAAGAAAGCCGAAAACCCGTAAAGGGTCACAAAACACCAAAACACATTTTTGAGATGTTGACAGACACAAATTTTAAAGCAACGTCACAGCCATGCTATCATTGTGTAAATTCCAGCGTGGAGACTAGATGTCTGTACTGGCTGGTACAAGTGACGTCTTTGAGTTTTCATCATTAATTCATGAGAAAGACTTGGTTCGAACCAATTAGCGAGATCTGTTGTAAATGAGGTGCAACTTCATTAATATGCATGATATAGCTTCAAAGACAGTGTTCAAACGGCAGAGAGATGCCACGTTGTGTTGCCAACCGTAATTCAAACAAGTGGAAGAAGATGAATTGTTCGGAGACATGGGTCGTCTGTATTGCATTTATAAATGTGCCGCAACGAAAGTTTTGTTTCCATTTATTCGTGATTGCCTCTTGTCTTCTTTTAAAAAAAGACGTGGTTCCAGGTCCAGTGTGCGATCAGTGTTTATTCAAATGTTCAAATGTTTATTCAGTTAGTATTGTCAGCAGTAATCTTTTAGTTTTTAAAGACTTACCTTAGTCAAAAGTAGTACCCTAGTACGTTAATATCACTGCAATATTATGGACTGAAAGATCCGCTATAAATGCTGCTCTCCGAATGTAAACATGTAAACGCCTTAATCAAACTATTACCATTGTGTAGGATCTTCGCCGTGTACGATTTTTGACGCATTTTGTGACAGGATTGTATATACACACATGAATGTTTGACGCTAATCTCTGCACCTACCGAGTCTCTGCAACTACTGAGAAATGCGGATGGGTTTTTTTGTCTCCCATTCGGTGTGTGGTATCAAATTCCATTAAAACTACACTCCTCCAGCAGTTCCTCACATCCAATATCTCGTTTGTCACGAGGGGCATGCATGAAATCGAATGATGTATTATAACATGTAAAACGGGATAGTGAAAGAAACATTCAAAACCAACTTATGTAAACACCTTAATCATATTATTGTCTTATTCAGATTAAGGCAAATAATTTGATTACTGATGTCTATGTAAACGCAGTCACTGTCTATCTCCCCTGCGTCTATGTTTGTGTTACTGCTGTGAAAATAAGTGTGAGTGCGTACTGAAACTCCCCATTTCATGCAAACCCTTTCGACACTCAACGCTCCCATCAAAACAAAGCCGTACAAACCCACTTTTCTGTCTTTTTTTTTTCAAACTAGAGGTGTGAAAACACCCTGCTTGAGACCCTGCTAAGGGTTTCATGGCCATTTAACTTTCATAGTAGGAGAAACATATATCATTGAGGTCAATAGATACAGGTTTCCATCTTTTCTTAAAATATTTTCTTATGTGTAACAGAAGAAAGTAAAACAGGTTTAAAAAGAAGTAAAGGATGAATAAATGATGAAATCATTATCAGTTTTAGATAAAATATGCCTTTAAGTTAGCATTTACTACCCCAAAATGTCACTTTAGTTTAACAGCTTTATGTGGATCAGACACAATGAAATTACTTTGCGTTTTAAGTGAACTAAACAAGCAGGGAAACCTATTTTGAGTGTAGTTTTTAAATCTTTTTTTATTAGACTCTGTATTGCATTCAGAAAACTCTTTTGAAAACATTTCCGCTTGACAAAGGAGAGAACATCTCCAGCCCCCTTGAATATTCTCACTTCTCCATGCTTGCATCTCCAGGTTACAAGGTCCTCCATTAAAACCTCCAATAAATCCACCTGTCCGTCTCATCTCCTCGTTCAAAGCCACAGTGTCACAGAGAAACTAATATCTGTGCCCTTCATTCAGTCGCCCGTGCTTTATTTACCCGCTGACCCCCATCATGGTCCAAATGCACTGATCCATGTCAGCGTGACAGAAAGGGTGAGCGTGGCTGCGGACCGATTCATTTCATCCAGCCCACTCTCATTCAAACGGCGTTCTTTCACCAATATACCAAAGCTCAACCTCTCGTAAGCTTGCCGCGCACCGTTCGCTGACCACAATCGGCTTGCAAAACAGCTTGTAGAGTACACTTTTGGCTCGCTTTTGTGTCTTTTGGGTCGGATACAAAAATAATAAGCAGTTTCACAAGCAGCCTTTAAAAAAAAGCACAAAATCCTGCTTCTTTCTATTGATGTATTGGGTTTGGCACCCTGCTCCAGTGTTGGCTGGCCTGGCTCTCAGCTGTGTTTGCATGTGTGGGCTGCTTATGCAAGCACCGCCGGAAACGCAGAGCACTTGAATCTCTGACTCTTGGCCTCTTTGACTTTGCTTCCGCTTTGTTGATGCACTGAGAACATTAGCCAGCTTTTTTCGGCTGTCACCACCTACTGTTGAAGGAATAGCTTCACCCCAAAGATGATTCTGCCATTATTTACTCAACCTTGTGTCATTCCAAACATCTGTGATTTTCTTTCTTTGCTATTCTGGAATGGAAGAAAGTAGTAATTTATTCATTGTAGCATAGAGACAGAGCAAATTTAGACCATACCCACACCAGGAGTGCGAAGGGTGGGTGGGGGATCAATTCAACCCTCTTGTTAAAATAGGGCCAGCCCTCTTGGTCAACTAGCGCCAATGAAAACCAACTGGATTGTTGTTTCTGGACTCGTCTGAACTAGAACATTGCAGAAAGACTTTTTATTAGCGACACTAGTGGCTAGAAGGCAAATAACTCTTCTGTAATTTTGATTATTGGTGGTTATATATACCAATGAATATACCAATACATACTGGTATATGGTTATATATGGTTAAACAGAATATACTAATACTAAAATGCCTGGAAATTGGCTCAATATATGATATACATGTTTAACAGCTAGTTGTTTTTCGCTCTGATGTTGTGTCTGGAAAGGAGCTGGGTTTCATTTCAACAGTCTTAAGCATGACATGTTGAGAAATGCTGAACTTCTGGAGAACCAAGAGGGTCTTTACATTCTGGAAACTCAGTGTCTGGTGCTGCTGTTGTTGACTCCTTCTTCAGATCCATTAAGGTCACAAGAGGATGCAGACTGTGTATTTAGATATTATTGTCTCAAGCCTTGCATGCTGGAACATCTCTTGAGCTACCCTTATCCCCTGTCTGTCGTCCAGCCGAAACTTCACAACCTTTTCTTCTCCAGAAAAAAAGAAAAGCCACACAGCAGATATGTCGACAAACACAAATATAAATCATAAGGCTTGTCCTAACCAGATGTGATGCAATAAAATTGTAGTAAGATATACATATATATATATATATATATATATATATATATATATATATTGCAAGGAAAGAGTTAAACAAAAAAAATATCGATTTTACGTAGATCATAATATCAGTCATACATGTAAAGCACAAATAATGTCCTTCAATTTGGTCACGTTCAGCAGCCGTCATCCTTGAACCAACCTCCATCATTGTAAGCTGCTTGCTGTTCTGTCTGTTTCATTGCTGTTTGATAAATGTTTGTTCATACTGTATTTTGCAGTCCGATGCGCGTCAAACGCACAAAACGGCCAATTCGCACCAAAGGATCTCTAATCCCATCTTTGCTTTGACTTCACATGTAAATCACTCGCGTTTCATCCACGTCTGCTTACTGCACAGGCTGCAAAACAATTTCCCCCCAGGTGAGACGCAGGTGAGACGTCATTTTTCGAGAGACACTCAAATACATCTTGTGCGCTGCGTATGCGACGTCTGTAAGTCATGTAAAACTATTAATTGCAAACTGAAATAAATATAATTTGATTATATGGTTTGGACTTTGATGTTTTATGAGATTATTACATTTTTTTGTGATTATTTTGCGTTTAATTAAAAATTTAGCAGGATAGCAAAAATTTGCTACTTTTTGTAAATTTTTGCATTGGATTCAGCGATCGTGGAATTGCGAAAAACTAGGGGGTCTGAATAAGGAGTTGCTTTAAGATTTTTCTAACCTCTCTTGTGATAAGGGCATGGATAATAAAAATAACAGATTATATTGTATAACATGGACTTTTCAAATGCTTTTGGCACTTGTCTTTTTGTTGTTGTTGTTGTTTTGTGTTCTAAGAATGAAGTCTAACATTATGAACACACTGCTTGTGAAATGTTTTCTATTCATCAATATTAAAATAAAAGATGGCTTTCTTTATAGATCATGTGTCAAGTTGATTGCACATTTTCTTGAATAGCTGGATGTTGGACTCTCCCAAATCTGATTTGCTGAAATCAATAATATGGACAGTGATGCCGCTTCGATGGTTATTAGTGCTGTGAAATTGAAGAGACCAGTCAGCGAATGATCCCATTTGGTCCTAAAACCATCTTTGAACTTTTTCCTTTTACAATTTACAATGGCATAGTCAAAACAGGACAAGGGAGCTCATGTATGGGACAAAATACAGAAAAATTCTGATTCAAAAAAGATT
>CAIGQZ010000320.1:17077328-17089907 GCA_903798205.1 Danio tinwini | reverse complement strand
TTATTATTATTATTATTATTATTATTATTATTATTATTATTATTATTTAAAATAAAATTTAAAAAATATTAACCCAACAAATGGGTTTGTCCCAATATTTTTTTAGAGTGCAATTGTGTACATTTCGGGCCAGAGCTATCTGTGAATCCAACCCATAACATAAGGAAACCTGTTTGAAAACAGTATTCAGTAGGTTCACAATTTAATACACTAGTGTTAATGTTAGAGAAAGCACCTTTATAGAATTCAGAGAACAAAAACACCCAATATTAATGGTTAGAAAATGAGCCAAAGTCAGGAGGGAGCTGCGATTTGATGCAGGGGGTAGGAAAAAGATGAAGAAGGGGGAAAAAAAATGAAACTTGAAGAAAAAACTGATGTGACAGTTCAGGAGGCAGAGATTCGGAGAAGAGATAAAGGAAAAATCAGGGATAAAGAGACAGACAGAGAAAGGGGTAAGACACGAATGAAGGAGATTTCCTATTCCGTCAGACAGACCGTGGCTCATTCATTATTTTGTGGAAGCAATTACCACAGCCACCTGCTTTATCTGTAGCGCTCATTGTTTCCAGAGCTGTCTGAGCCTCTCTCTTTCTCTCTCTCTCTCTCTCTCTCTCTGGTTCAGTAATGGTGGCTCAGCTCGCTTTGATTAAAGAACTCCATTTCACTGTGTTAATAATGAATAGAACACACACACATACTGGTACCGTCACAGGTTGTGTACAGCAAACACCGTCTCGTGATCCTGTGCTTACAAGGTCGTAAAAACCATATCCCAGACGTAGACAAGTATTTGTGGTCATTATTTCATGTAATATTTGTATGGCTCTTACATTTAATAATCAACCTCTGGCGAACAAGCTCGCTTATAATAGCAGCTTGTCATAAAAAATACGCAATTATACTGTTGATACGGCTAAAGCGGAGGGACACAGCATTATTGTAGGAACTTTAGAAGTCATTTCATCAGCGGAGCGAATAAATAACCATTGAAGCGAGTCCAATTCTTAATGGTGTTATTTTCGTCTTGACCAGCACACGATACATATTGTAACAGCAAGATAGAAATGTTATTTTCAAAATACTTAAATGATTTCCATATAAATTCCTATGATAACTCTCCATGAGTTTTCATTTTCTAAGAAAGTGGTTTCTCATGACTTGCCAGTGCATGGGAAATGGAAAGTTATGGAGAGTTATCATAAGAATATAATGGCAATCATTTAAGAGTTTTAAATGTTAGATTTCATGATTGAAGTACAAATTTAAATAGAAAAAAAAATGTAAGTTGGAAATTGATTGGGAAATCAGTTAATGGATTTATTCATTAGAAATTGATTGGATGTTAAAAAGTGGGTGTTTAATATTCATACACAGTAAAAGTGAATTTGAGAAGGTCATTGAATGACTTTCATTGGTGTACCTTGATTCTGTTCTGTTATTTTCCCATGATTGCTTTGCCTCAGACCTACATTTACATTTAGTCATTTAGGAGACTCTTGTGTCCAAAGCAGCTTACTATTGAGCTTCAGCGATTCAACAAGAAGAGGCAATACACACAAAATGCTAATTATACATACAGTAGGAACTGTTTATGCTCAGAGAATTAAGTGCTAGAGTTAGGAGGGAGGAGTATTTTTTTAGAGAGAGAGAAGGATCTTTCTACAGGTGGTTTGTCAAGCCCACTGACATGCGTGATGCATGCTTTAGAAATGCATTTTTAAGAGTTTTGGAAAGAAAGTATCTCGTGCAAATGTCGGCTAAAATGGCACAGAGATGAAAGAGTGGGTTTGTCAAGCCCACTCACCTGTGTGAGGCACACTCAGAATTTGCATAATGTTTTGAGGTTGTCGTGTGTTCAGGGGTTCAGGTGATTCCGGAAGAGGTGGGTTTTTATTTGCTGTTTGAATGATTGCAGTTTGAATGCTCTTTGAATGCAAGTTTTTGCTGGTTGTTATATTGAATCTTCATGATTGTTCTTTATTAAATACTTTGCAATAAATGTATCATCTCTACCGAAGCTTAAATATGATAGAATAGAAGTCCTGCTGTTTATAGGTTTATTTATTTTATTTTATTTATTTTCTGTTCTAATGGATTCCACTTCCATCCCTATTCTTCTGGAGCAGGGAGATTGATCCCTCTAGAACCACACTAGGCTTTGTGGGTTTATCCAACTCAACTGACTATCTAGTCAGCTGCCCGCTCATTGTACATCACTGGGCTTAACAACCTCACACACTCACAGCTTTCTGTGGAAGGTCATCATGGGAAATTCTCATATTTTGTGGAGTGAGGTCGATGGTAAAAAAACTAAACTGGAACCACTAGCCACCAGCCCCACTCCAGTCCTAGAGTCCAACCTACAATCACCCCACTGCATGGTGTTAAAGCCTGAGCCCACCATAGATGGAGAGCCAGACTTTGGGTTCCACCTTTATCAGCTGGTATCATCAGTCCCATGTCCACCATGACTACTCTCTCCATTGCCTCCAAGGCCTACCTCCCTACCTGGACCCTAGATTTACACCTACCCGCTCCTACTCTTGCCTCATTCCACTATTGCTTCCACATTGATTCTTGGTGATCCTTAAGGCACCATTAAAGACAACTCAACTTAAATTATTTAATTTTAAACAAAATCCAGACGAAACAAACCTTTTTTGTGTGTGTGTGTGTGTGTGTGTGGGGGGGGGTAGCAGTTTGAGATAGCAGTTTTAAATAGCAGTTCTGTGGTTAGCAGTTTGAGATATCTTACCTAAGCCATTCATGGAGGGATGCGCAAGGGGTGGGGGTTGTATGTTAGCTACGATTGGTCCATGATGATTACACAATCTGTAGGTATGTTCTGGAACTCTGCATTTTTTGACAAGCGGTTTCTTCTCCTA
The DNA here is from genome assembly GCA_903798205.1 of Danio tinwini. Taxonomy (NCBI): domain Eukaryota; kingdom Metazoa; phylum Chordata; class Actinopteri; order Cypriniformes; family Danionidae; genus Danio; species Danio tinwini. The sequence goes on along the minus strand of CAIGQZ010000320.1, from coordinate 17,087,019 downwards.
TTTGTTTCTCATTCCACGGGGGTCAGACAGAAGAACAATATCTAACCACTTTTTTTTTTTTCCATGAGAGTGCATACACCGGCGACACCATTCGGTGTCTGTTTTTGGCAAATAGAAAACAAAGATGTGGTAATGCTTCACATAGATAAGGCTATTTACCAGTTTATAGAACTGTTGTGGCTTTTTTATGTGGCTGCAAAAGCTTAGTTTCAAATGCACTTAATATTTAAATGCATTCAATATCCTTGTTTATTTTATAAATAATTGACCAACAACAAAATATTCGTTTCAATAACAAGAATCTTACAATGAAAATGTATGCAGTGGTCAAAAATTGACTCACTTCTTTATTTTGGCATACTGTTGTCTCTTTTACCACATCTTTATGACTTTCACAACCCAAAAAATGTATAACAAAACAAAAAACAAACAAGTAATAGCCTATTTAATTTAAATAAAAGTACACTTTCAAAGAATATCCACAACACTGTTCTTCTCTTCCAGCCACCATCTTTGTGTTGTGCATCTGCGCCATCTGTAGTGCAGGGGTTTTTGGAGTGTTCAGAAACAGTATACTGTCCCTCAGCCTTTTCAAACTTATTTTGCCCTCAAATAAAGAGCGATAAATAACTTTTTTTTTTTTTAATCACACCAGGGCCTTTACTCTTTCCTGTTCTCTGCCCAACAAGCCCCACTCTCTCTCACTGCAGTTCTATCAGTTACAGCCTAAAATCATTGTGTTTTGGATAGCATTTACTCTTGGCTCATCATCATCTTTTGTTTTTGTTAGGTTTTTGTTGTTGCTTTGGTTTATTTGACTTAATTAATGATATAATTAAAAAATTGTAAAACTGTCATAGAATAAACTGAATAAAACGGACTGTTTGCTATTAGTAAAACCTGTCCACATGCTAACATTCATGAACATTAGCTTACATTAGCTTAGTTTTATTGCTTAGGGGACAGGTGGCTCAGTGGTTAGCACTGTCGCCTCGCAGCAAGAAGGTCGCTGGTCTGAGTCTTGGCTGGGCCAGTTGGCATTTCTGTGTGGAGTTTGCATGGGTTTCCTCTGGGTGCTCCAGTTTCCCCCACAGTCCAAATACATGCTCTATAGGTGAATTGAATAAACTAAAGTGTGTGTGTGTGTGCATGCGTGCGTGCGTGCGTGCTTTTGTGCGTGTGTGCGTGCATGCGTGTGCGTGTGTGTGAGTGTGTATGAGTGTTTTCCAATACTGGGTTGTGGCTGGAAGGGCATCCACTGCATTAATCATATGCAGGTTTATTCCGCTGCTTAGACCTCTGAAATAGAGACTAAGCCAAAGGAAAATGAATGATTGCTTAGGATGAAAGGTAAGAAATGTAACACATCCAGGTGGTTGTTTTTTTTTCAGAAAAAAAGCCAGACAGTCTATCGGCAACCAGCATGAAGCGAAGCACTGTTGTAGCAACCCTTCATCATTGGTAATGAATATTAGCTGCTTCAGTCCAACATCCACATTACTAGGATGATGAAGATGAAACCAGAGTGGACATTTCAGCAAGACAATGATACAAAACACAGTCAAGAAAACTTAAATGCTTTCAGAGAAAGAAAACCAAGCTGTAGAATGGTCCAGTTAATCACCTGACTTGAGTCTAATATAAAATACAAAATAAAGATCAGCTTTAATAGATGAAACCCACAGAACCAACTAGATTTTTACACTTTGTTGAAGTGTGAAATCACACCTGAGCAATGCATGTGATTTTATTCCCTACATGAGAGTCATTATAATTATTATGACTCATTTCCCCCACTGCTTGGAATGTCACGACTGACCAATCAGAATAAATTATTCCAGTCAGCCTGACACAAATTTATAAATTCAGCATTTTTATGCAGCCACAAGTTACAAAACAACAATCAGTTCAAACTGATTTCAAAAATTCAAAACAAAATTCTTAAAAAGATAATGCTGTATTATAAACATACAAGCATATTTTCTCTTACCTACACTGACAAATACAGTCATATGAATGATGCAATATATAAAACACATCTTACTATCCTTCACAATATTGCTTCTCAAGTAAATGTGTCTTGTTTAAAGGATTTTATACTAATTAAATTTCATTTAGATGCTATTTTTGCTAATAACAATTGCAATTTGCATGCAATTTTTTTTAAATATGAATACATTGTAATGCATGTAGACAATTGTCAAAACAAGTGCATCGACAGCAAATATTTAATCTTAAGCACATAGGCCATTTAACTTAAAATATGTCAACTTTATGCCTGTGTTGGTCATAGTTGTTAGCAAAATTGCAGTCTGTTTGGAAATTATTCTGCCCCATGGTGGCCTCTTCCAGGCATTTTGGTGCCACTCCAGTGCTAATTTTTCCATATTGGACACCAGAAGAAGATCTAAATTTGGTCGTGTCTGCTAAACAGTGGATGTTAACTATGTTACACAAGGGGACTGAAATATAGACAGACTCTTTTCTGAAGTTATCATTCTGTTGGCAGTGAGTTTAATACACGTGCAAGAGAGACAGTGTGTGTGCAGCCTCTGCTATGGCTCTTCAGAGCAGCTGAAGAGGTAATTTGGCTTTACAGGGGTCCAGATTAAAACTGATTATGGTCATTTGATGAATTGCTCCAAATTATAGACTTGGACACGACAGCCGCAAATGTGCACAATTAAAAATGGAGAGAATGAGAAATCCCTCTCTTTCTGTCTTTTTTCTTTACTCCTCTCTTTCACTCACATGCTCTTACACTCATTATTCATTTATATTGTTCTTATTCACATTTCTTGAGTTGAACTCTTCCTCTGTATGTTTATATCTTTTTGGCCTCATTTTTTTATATTTTATTTTTTATACATATTTTAATTTTACCTTGAACTCTGTGAAGCTGGATATCACTTCATCATAATTACTTCATCTGCTACTATTTCATTACAAGTCTCTGCTTTACAGTTTGTTCATCAAAATACACATCTGTGGTATTATATAATAAAAGTGCTCCCATATAATGTCAATAAAATTTCTATATTTTGCCATTGTCCTTCAAACCACTCGGTTTTACTTATTTAAAGGGAAGCGAAAAAAGTATTATAGACGTTTAACTTTAGCATGATTACATATTATTTTATATGTTTTAACATACAGGTCAAAATACACTTACCAGCCAATTTGTTAGGTACACCTTACTAGTACCGGGTTGGACCCCCTTTTGCCTTAATCCTTTGTGTCATAGATTCAACAAGGTTCTGGGAATGTTCCTCAGAGATTTTGGCCCATATTGACATGCAAGCTTAACACAGTTTCTGCAGACTTGTTGGCTGCACATCCATGATGCAAACCTCCTGTTCCACCACATCCCAAAGGTGCTCTATTGGATTGAGTTCTGGTGACTGTGGAGGCCAGATGAGTACAGTGAACTCATTGTCATGTTCAAGAAACCAGTCTGAGATGATTCACGCTTTATGACATGGCGCATTATCCTGCTAGAATTAACCATCAGAAGATGGGTATGTTGTGGTCATAAAGGGATAAACATGGTCAGCAACGATACTCAGGTAGGCTGTGGCGTTGACACAATCCTCAATTGGTACTAATGGACTCAAAGTGTGGCAAGAAAACATCCCCCACACCATTATACCAATACCACCAGCCTGAACCGTTGATACAAGGCAGGATGGATCCATGCTTTCATGTTGTTGATGCCAAATTCTGACCCGACCATCTGAATGTTGCAGTAAAAATCAAGAATCATCAGACCAGGCAACTTTTTTTTTCAATTTATTGTCCAATTTTGGTGAACCTGTGTGAACTGTAGCCTCAGTTTCCTGTTCGTAGCTGACAGGAGTGACACTCATTGTGGTCTTCTGCTGCTGTAGCCCATCCGCCTCAAGGTTGGACAGTTCAGTCCAAGAGTTCAGAGATGCTCTTCTGCATACCTCGGTTGTAATGAGTGGTTATTTGAATTACTGTTGCCTTTCTATCAGCTGGAACCAGTCTGGCCATTCTCCTCTGACATCAAACAAGGCATTTGTGCCCACAGAACTGCTGCTCACAGGATATTTTCTTTATTTTCAACCATTCTCTGTAAACCCTAGAAATGGCTGTCCCAGTTGATCAGCAGTTTCTGAAATACTCAGACCAGGCAGTCTGGCAATAACAACCATGCCACATTCAAAGTCACTTAAATCACCTTTCCTCCCCATTCTGATGTTCAGTTTGAACTGCAGCAGATCGTCTTAATCATGTCTACATGCCTAAATGCATTAAATTGCTGACATGTGATTGGCCGATTCGAAATTTGCATTAACGAGCAGTTGAACAGGTGTACCTAATAAAGTGGCCAGTGTGTTAATGAATATGCGTTACACTGAATGACAAAGGTTTCTTGAAACAGATGTTAAAAACTAATAAGCACACATGTACCAATAATACATTTCTCAATCAAAAGCCAATTATTCCAATTAATATCTGGTGATAATGATTGATTTTTAATTAAACCTAATTAATTACACACAATTTTTCTTTAAGAATGGCAGATAAATACTTTATTCTCTTCATTTCTGTGGTTCAGCTTGTTTTGGTTGAGTTCATTTTAAGTTAATTTCATATCAGAGTAATTGGTCTTAGTCATAAACAGAAAACACGTTACTCAAATTAACATTCTTAACTCATTACCTAATTTTTGAAGATTAAATTAACGTTTTTCCAACTTTTTAATTAACTTTTTAAATGAACTTCACTTTTCAATGGTGCCTAGCAACTCTTTTTGTGGGAATGTAAAATTAAATAATTCTAATTAAATAATTCTAATTAAATAATTAAACTATTAAATTTTGAAAGTTTAAGGTTAACACCTATTGACAAGCGTATTACATAACATAACATCTGCTATCAGGTTTTCAATAGGACACCTATTAAAAAGTTTGTTTGACAAAATAAATTAAATTATTCACTACAACCAAACACGGTGGCTTAGTGGTTAGCACTGTTGCCTCACAGCAAGAAGGTTGCTGGTTCGAGTCCCAGCTGGGTCAGTTGGCATTTCTTTGTGGAGTTTGCATGTTTTCCCCGTGTTCGTGTGGGTGCTCTGGTTTCCCCCACAGTCCAGAGACATGCGCTATAGGTGAATTGAATAAACTAAATTGGCCGTAGTGTATGTGTATAGATGTTTCCCAGTGTTGGGTTGCAACTGGAAGAGCATCTGCTGTGTAAATCATATTCTGGATAAGTTGGCGGTTTATTCTACTGTGGTAACCCTGATGAATAAAGATACTAAGCTGAATGAACATGAATGAAAGAATGAATGAGTGAATGAATGAATGAGTTTATTTGTTGTTGTTTTTTATGACTAGCAACTAGTAAATGACTACATTTAAGAAACAAATGTGAATCAAGATATACAGCTAATTTTAGCTAAAATACATGTTTTGTGTTTAGATGATATTATGTCATCCACCAGAAAGCCAACAGAGTAATGCTAACCAACCAAAACTTGAACCTTTGGTAGAGGCAGTTTATTCTAAAGCAACAATAGCACCACTTCTGGTACACATTGAAAAAGCACCCTTACAAATTGTAATTAATTACAAATTATATGTTATATATAGCATATGTAAAACTCTTTGCTTTATATGTCAGTGCTGGGCAAGCTATTGTGTTATTATAATGTTAACTCATTCATTGATTAAGGCTAAGAATTATTTTATTGCAAGTGCTTAATTGAAAAATAGAAAATAAGGAGTGAATTGTTGAACAGTACTGATTCTAGTAAAAGTATATGTATGTATGTATGTATGTATATACATGTATATGTACACAACCCCATAACGTATGGAATTGTCACTCTTGGAAGATTTTCATTTAAATATTTAATTGTGTAGCGAACCAAACAAACACATACTGTCACATGTGTCTGTGCTGTCTCCATGTGCTTTCTGTTTGTGTCATGTGACTCCTTTGTTCTGTTTTCCCGCCGTTTGTTAATATTCATGAGTTTCACCTGTGTTTCTCTCCTATTGGTTATTAGTTCAATCATGTCCCTTGTATTTATACCCCTGAGTTTGTTTAGTCCCTCGTTCGGTATTGTATTGCCGTCCCTTGGTGTCTCTCCTGGTTGTATATGGTCCAGTGCCTGTAGTAAGTGCCTTTGTTAATAAATACATGGTTTTGATGACTTCTGCACTTTGTGGAGTGAGCAGTCGTGACACATACATGCCACAAAGCTATTTTTATTCAACAGTCCATCCTTCTGGCTGTATGTAACACTTAAAACATAGAAAAAGAAAGAAGGAAAACAGGAAAAAAAAGGAGTCACACAAATCTTAGGAAAATCAATATTTACTATAATATTTTATATTTATATATAAGTAAGGTGTGTTTATTTATTTATTTTTTTACTTTAATACAATTATTTTTAAAGCATTTGTTAAGGTCAATATTATCCCCCTTACGAATGACTTTCGGGGTTTATAAATACGGGTTTTAATATTTATAATATGTTTTTTTTTTGACGATTTCTCCTTTTTTGACAATCCACTGTTCTCCAATAACTTGCCTTATTAACTGAGCTTGCCTGGTTGCACTAACTTATGTAATTAAGCCCTTAAGTTACACTCACTAATACTATACCAGTATCTTGGAATATTGTTTCGAAAAATATAATTGTCTGTCATTGCGTCATAGATATAGAAAATAGAACTTAGTTATTAAAATCAGCCTGATCTCACGAGAAAACATATTTTACGTTTAGTCAGTTTAGTGGCTAATTTGTACAAATTCATACCAGTTCAGTCGTACAAATTTGTACGATTTTAAAAAGAAAAAGGTGTAGCACCCAACTCCACCCCTAAATCCAACCGTCATCGGATGATAAGCAAATCGTACGAATTTGATCATACAAATTTATATAAATAAGCCACTAATTTTTATTTTTTTTATGTGATAAGCTCACCTGGTGCATTCACTACCATACGTCTATACTATAGATAGACTATAGACCAGTGGTGGGCAAACATTTTAGACGTGAGGGCCACATCAAGTTTTCAAACCAAGTGAAGGGCCACATGTCAAATCCTTTAAAAAATTACTTTTATTTATAGTGGCAGTATGCATGGAACACGTAATATCGGGCAGAATCATGCCACATTAACAAAACTTTTATAGTTATTGTAGACTTTATCAGCCTGCTATAACGACAGACTGTGTGTTAAAGCGGGGAAAACACGAGCATTAACGCCATTATCATGATAGACTCATTCAGTAGCCAACTTGAGTGTATGTGACACACTTTTCGTTAAAAAAAGCTCTTTATGTCCATTTTTTGCTGCCGCCATCCTCACCTGTGTGTGTCACACACCTCACACATCTCATTCTTGCACAGGAAATTCACCTGCGCTGTTTTGACGCTGCTTTTCTGAACGCAGCTACAGCCTCTCACATGGAAGCATGGGAAAGGCACAGCCTGTCTAGGTTACCATGTCTAGGTCAATATTGACAGCGCAAATTTTTTTAAGGGCTTTAAATTATTGGTGGGGACATTTCAATTGTTGGTCCCCCTCCGCGTCCCCTCCGTCCATGCTAAATCTACGCCCCTGATTTTTAGCAAGACGCTTCTCGTATAGCCGTTCGCGCTTTCCTGTTTGTTATTGTGGGCGTTCTGCATAGTTTGGTTGCGCAATTCTGATTGGGCAGTACGAAAGTGTGCTCACTCAATTGGCTAGTAAGGCTGTCACACACAGACGACCGTCACACACAGACTCATGCATTTGCTCTGAGCGGGGGAAGTTAAATAATATATATGCCATATCGCAGCCTCTTGCGATTCCATTTCGATTAATTGCACAGCCCTATCCGAGAGTGTGTTCTAATTCTACTGGTTGCACTAACTGTACCGCGTTTACTTGTATTTCATCATTAATTTACTAATTCTGAAACCAAACCGTTTCAAGAAGCAGCATTTTAAAAACTCCCTCGCGGGCCGGATGAAAGTGTTCAGCGGGCCGTAGTTTGCCCACCTCTGCTATAGACTAATAAAATTGTTACATTAATATTATTATGATTATTATTATTATATTTTATAAGGAATTATTTTATTGTTTTATGACGATTGTTAAGTAAATATAAATAGCAGTGCAAATTAATTTGACTTGTAAATTTGACTCAACAATAACTATTAAAGAAATCAGTTTTGAGTTAATGTGACATGATTCTGTCCAATATTACATGTTCCATGCATACTGCCACCATAATTGAAAGTATTTTTTTTTTAAGGATTGGACATGTGGCCCTTCACTTGGTTTGCAAAACTTGATGTGGCCCTCGGGTCTAAACAGCAGTGTTCATTTTGACCGCAAATTTTTATTTAGTTTTAATCTTAGTGTTTTGACTAAAATTCCATTTTAGTTTAGTCATATTTCAGTCTACTGATTCATTTTAGTTTTAGTCTAGTTTTAGTCGACTAAATTTTATAAGATTTTAGTCTACTAAATTTACTCTAGTGAGAGGCTATTCCATTTCAGTTAAGCAAAAAGTACACACTCGGGTAAAAAAAAAAAAAAGATTAGAGTTTACCTTTGTGTGAATTTCGGGATGATTCCCTGGTATGCTGATGTCGCTTTAGTTTTGTTGTTTTTATCAGCTTTTTCTCACTAAATGGTTTACTTTTTTTTTCTTGACATCTAAAGTGAATTTTTTCTCTCATCTGGTGCCATTTTTTATAGTTTAATCTGACAGATACCCCTATGGAAGATTATGTAATCGCATCCCACGTCTGCTGTGAACCAGTTATCTATCATGAATCACAGATCAAGATTAATACTGATTTAATTTTTTCCAAAAAAAAACATCCCTCAATCACATTATTGTCTTGTTTTTATTATTCAGCAAAAATGTCAGAATATTTTTATTATAGGTGTCATCATCACTTAATTTTTATGTAGTTTTTGTCTAGTTTTCATTGGTAGAAACGTGGTCGTTACGAAAATTATGACAAATCTATCTTGTGGCCATATAGATGTCTTGCATACCATTTGTATTACCTCAGTTTTGCTAAAATATTATATTAATAGTGTAATAAATTCATGATTGTTTGTAGTTAACATGGTTTGACTATAAAAAAACATGTAATTTTACCATGCTATTCATCATGTCATAGATATGGAAATTAGCTATTAGAACTTAGTTGTTAAACTCTGTCATTAGCTCACCTGATGTATTCACTATGCCATTTGTCTATAGCTCACAGTTATAAAAGAGAGTCTGTCCTGTTGTGTGTGTGACTCAAACCTGCTTTTAATGGGACCTGCGGCTACTGAATTCCATTTCAACACCTTTCATTCACATTCTTTTAACATCCGCCCACCGTCTAGCATTGCAGAATTAAGGTCTACACTTTCTTCCTTTCTGTTTCTGTCTGCAGCTCTTGTTCTTCATGTTGTGGTCTTGACCTGGCGTGCTTTGAAGGTTTTATGGGACTCAGTGTTTGGATCACATGGCTGTCAGAGGTTAGAATTCTGGGTCATAAAGAGAAACGGTGCCTTCCATAACCCGGTGTTACCTTTTAATACCCTCTCTGGGTCTTTCTGTAGAACAAGCAGTTTTGAAAGGGCCAGGAAGTCACAACTGGGTCTAAAACAGCTAGAAAAGACAACCTGTCACAGTTGGGATAATGACGTGTGGGTTT